>JAVKPL010014587.1:0-86598 GCA_032173675.1 Gastrolobium villosum
AAAATAATTAGTGGAGCTAATACTATTAGTTTAAGTGAGTGTAGTTATAAATAGAAAATGACACACAACCCTAGGGCATTTTGAACACCCTACCAGCTAGGGGTGGTAAATGAGCCAGGGGCCTTTCAGGGGCCTTTGGCTCGGCTCGTAAAGGCCTGAGCTCGTTTAATAAAAACTCGTGTTGGAACCAGGCTTGGACTTGTATAAAAGCTCGTTTAATAAAAAGGCCTCAGGCTCTAATTCATAAGCTCGGCCTTAGAGCCTCCCAGGCTAGCCTAGTCTATAAATATTTATTTATATCTTTTATACTACTTGTAATAACTCTCTCTCTCATCAATTTATTTCACCTCATTTTATTGGTTTAACAGACTTTTTGAATGATTTTGTTCTATATTATGCTATTTGGATATATATTGAATTTATGTATATTTATGGAATTACTAGTGTTGTTTTATATTATCCTTCATCCTCCTTCACACAAACAAACTCACAAAAACTCATTCGTTCCACTGTGCACTGCTTGTTTGTGTCAATTTATTTTTTATTTTTGTTGGCACTTTTTTTTATAATGGGCTAAGATAATATAACTTGTTATCTACCTTCTCTCACTTTAATTTTTATTTGTTTATTGTAGACTTTGTAAATTATTGCTGCAAATTGGAAGCTAAGGTTTCTATCTGGAAATTGATTTTTTGTGGAATTTTGTTATCTTATTTTTATTCTTTAACATGCTAACAGGCTAAGACAGGCTTCACACAGCCTTTTATTTTTTGTAAATAAACCAGGCCACAGGCCAATATTATATTCGTGACAGGTAACAGGCTAAGGCCAGTCGGACACATTTAAATACAGGCTTGGCCCGTTAAGATCAAAGCTCGGCTCGGCTCGGCCCGTTAACACCCCTACTACCAGCATCCCCATTTGTGCATGTTGTGGCTGCCATGTTTTCTTCACCATAGTGCCATAGCCTTCTCTTCAAAGAACCCACTCAAGCTCTCACATTTTGCCCTCTTCCTCTTATCCAAACTTTGTAAACACTTGAGCAAGCCTTGTGAGGGAGGGAAAGATCACTTCTTGGTGTGTCATTGCCATTATTTTGTGGTGTTTAGGTGCTACCTTGGCAGTTGTTGAAGGTTCATTTCGATTGTGTGGGGTAGGGGTGTTCAAAATGTCCAAAAGAACCAAACCGATCCATAACCAAACTGCTCCACATTTTAAAAACTGGTTTCATATGAAACTGCATTTTATTTTATAAACTGGTTATTTACCAAATCATAAAAATAATTAGTTATCTATGGTTATCCATAACCAAGCTGCTCTACAATTAAAGAATAAATAAGTATTATTTTTTTTATCATGCTTATTATATTAGTCAATTGACTCAAACTTCCAAACATTAAATTAGCAAAAAGAGTTAAGCAGCTCAAAAGTAGAAAATATTTATTTATATAAAAAATATTATATATATCGAAAGGTCGCATCCTAAGAATGCACTTCTTGCGTAACGTAACAACTTTTTTCCCAAGAAATTTTTTTTGACAAAGGCGAAAGCTTTGAAATGACAAAGATGAAGTTAAAAAATATAACGAAATTAATAAATTGGCTTAACATATCTGAGAGCGCCGTTAAAAGTACATATAACAACGGATTTACTTATTTTTTCTTTAATTATAGAACAATTTGGTTATGCATAACCAATTATTTTTATGGTTCGGTAAATAACCAGATTATAAAAATAAAATATAGTTTCATATAAAACTGATTTTTAAAAATAACCGATTTTTAAAATGTGGAGCAGTTTGGTTATGGATTGGTTTAGTTCTTTCGGACTTTTTGAACACCCCTACCCATACCTTCCTCCATCAGTTCAAATGAAGCTCTTAGTAACATAAATCTTGAGATAACAAAGAGCAATTGTTTTTTTTTATAATTTTAAAATAAGTCAACTGTTCTTCTATCAATCACTCTCAAAATAACATGAAACAATTTCTATAAGAATCGTTTCGTCCGGAGAGTTCCAAAACAATGAAGATTCTTGCAAGAAATAGTTGGTCAATTACCTATAACCGGAATAAATAAATGACTACTTATAAAAATAGCACAATCCATCAAAAACCGATTTTGAATTTGTTAAAAAACCGGTTTTGAACTTGATAACCAGTTTATGGTTTATAACCGGTTTTGATTTAAAACCGGTTTTGAATTAAAAACGGTTTAAAATCAGTTTTGAATTAAAACCGGTTTAAATCCGATTTTAAATCAAAACCGGTTATAAACCATAAACCGGTTTTGAAACCGGTTTCAAACCTGTTTAGAAAATTAAAAACCGGTTTTAAAAAAAGAAAATCGGTTCGATTTGAAAACCAAACCGTTTAAAACCGGTTCGGTTCGATTTTTGTTAAAACCGGTTATGAACCGATCCATGCACACTCCTAACCGTCCAAACGTAATATAAACCCTTTATGTGTCACGATTAAGCATTTGGAAGAGTATATATATATATATAATATATATATATATATATAATATAATATATATATTGAACCTTGTTATCCCATTTTTTTTTCTTTAAAAGTTTCAATATAAAATAGCCTATCCATATAATATTCACACTTCAAGTTATAAAAAGATTCAAGGTGTGAGGAAACATGTTATATAAATATAATATAAATTATAGGTTTATCATCTATCATTTAACATGACCGCAAAATTTTTTCTACACACACAACATTTTGTGGGGCCCGCAGCAAAAAAAAAACTTCGGCACGTAAAACGAATCTCTATAACATAACAAAATCACTTTTCCTACAACATAACTCTTATAAAACCCATAAATTATTTATGTTTCTTAATCTAAACGTCTCTTGCGAGTGATAATTCTAGATTTGCCCTTGGTCTACCCTTTGCGTTTGGAAACTTTACCAAACATTAAAGCCCATTATATTCACGAAACAACGTGTCTTCCTTCTGTCTACCCTTTTCTTTTGCAAGCATTACCACACAATATGTGTGTAAATGTCATCTTGAGACAGTAACCTTTGAGACATGGGCCTTTGTAGGTAAGCTGACGTAGTAGTAAATACCGGATAATGTTATGGATGATTATTAGACGAAAAAGGACAAATTATCTGGTTTAGGTTGTAACTTGGGCTTAAGGTCAGAAAATGGTTGAATTTGGGTCTTGGACCTAGTTGAATTTAAGAGTGTATAATAGATATTGAGAATTTCACTTGTGGCGAGATTTGCATGTTATTGTAAAATGTAATTGCAAAAAAATTACTTAGTAAAATATTAGTTAAATTTAGCTTTTATGAGTAGTGTGAATGTAAGCATTTTTTATATGTAGTTACAAACTTTTTTGAAAAAAATATAAAGTAAAGTTAATTACTTAATTCTATACTAATGTCGTAATATATAAAAAAAATTGTGTTGGGTCGTGTCAGACATGAAGATAAGCCAATCAAATGGTAATTTGTAAGTTGGAAATAATTATTGTTGAAGTCAACCCTAAACATTTATGGTGTTTGATTCGTCGAATATATTCATACTATTGGAATTCCGGGACCTTCTGAATTCTCATTTTTGTTTCAAGATTTTGAAAAAAAAAAAATCACGAAAAAACGATTCTTGAGAATATCTTCGCTCAATATTTACACACTTTCGATCCTATGAAAAGGTTTTTTTTTCTCAACTAAATGCAAAAATCTAGTGCTTTCTCATGACACGAGAATATATTCGGGACACGCCATCTTTCTCAGTATAATATGCCTAAATATCATTGAGTACAATTTTTTTTTCAAACTACCACAACACCATAGTCACTGAGGTATTTAGTTACTATGGACGTGACACGTGTCATGTTTCTAGTGGCCGGAAAAATCTTGAAGGCCTGTTGTACCATAATCGTGAGGTACTTAGCTACTTTTCCAGTCACTGGGAAAGTGACACGTGTCCCGTCCATATTAGCTAAGTAACTCAGCGACTATGGTACCGTGGCAGTTTGAAAAAAAAATACACTTCGTCACATTCAGGTTTATTATATTAAAAAAGAGGACAGTACGACCAATGTCCCAATATATTCACATAAAATGTCCAATATGTATTGTAAGGTATCAGAATCAAGAGTAAAGGAAGAAAGAAAGTAGAAAGAATCAACAGTAAGTAATGAAATGAAACTGATAAAATGATAACGTGATATAACAGTTATGATACATAACTATATATAGCACTTCACTAAGACTTAACTAACTTGTAAACTAACTAGCTGATAATCAGGAATTCTGTTACAATTAGTTTTAATCTCTTTAGCCTTTCATTCCCCCACAAGCTCACGATTAGAAGATCGAAGACTGAGCTTGTCTATAAATTCTGCAAACTTTGATCGTGTCACTGCCTTTGTAAGTCCATATGCTATCTGATCAGAGGAAGGAACATGATGAACAGTAATCGACTTGTCCATTACTTTTTCCCTGACAAAGTGTAAGTCCAATTCAAAATGTTTTGTTCGTGAATGAAACAAAGGATTGGCTGTGAGAAGAACAACACTCAAATTATCACAGAAGATGTTGGGAGTATGCTGCAAGTTAACTTTGAGTTCGAACAACAGTGACTTAATCCACATAAGTTCAGCAAGTGTTGCTGCTAGACATCTATACTCAGCTTCGGTACTTGATCCACATACAACTGGTTGATTCTTGCAAGACCATGAACCCAAGTCGTATAAGAGTAGTGGTGAGCTTGTCAAACCAAGCTCTAGGGGCTTGTTTGAGTCCATATAGAGCCTTCCCTAATAGACAGACCAAAGAAGTGTCAGCAGCAGAAAAACCAGGTGGTTAAGACATGAACACCTCCTCAGCTAGATCACCATTTAGAAACGCATTATTGACATCCAGCTGACGTATGAACCATCCATTGCAGAGTGCAAGTGTTAGAATAATGCGAATAGTAGCTGGTTTAACAACAGGACTAAAAGTCTCAGTGTAATCTATGCCTTCACGTTGGTGAAATCCTTTGGCTACAAGGTGTGCCTTGTGTTTGAGCAAGGAGCCATCTGGATTGTATTTCACTCGAAAAACCCATTTACAACCAATGGGTCTTCTGTCAGGAGGCAAAGACACAAGCTCCCAGGTGTTGTTTCTAATAAGAGCATTGTGTTCTTCTTGTATTGCATGAAGCCATTGGGGATCAGCCAATGCTTGAGCAACAAAAGTAGGCTCTAATGAGGCAGTGAACAACCGTGGCTTGAAAATTCCTGCTTTGGCTCTAGTGACCATTGGGTGGTGGTTCTGTGAACAAATAGAAGCAGTGGATGTAATAGGAGAAGTAGACAAGGACCTACAGTTAAGGTTAGTATCTGAAATAGCAGGTGATACAGTGTCATTAGTAATGGATCGAGTTGACAATTCAGCACGTGTAATATGTTCAGTACTTGTAATGTTTGAAGGTACAATGATAGGTATAAAGGGAACTTGAGTTTGAGTGAATGGAGAGACAGTAGGGATGACAATATATGGTGGATGATTAAAGGAAATTGCTGTTCATCGAAAAGGACATGTCGAGAGAAGATAACCTTTCCTGATGGTGTAAGGCACTTATATCCTTTATATGCTGGATTATAGCCCAAGAAGGTGGAAGGTACTGACCTGTAATCCATCTTGTGAGAATTGTATGGCCTTAAATAAGGATAGCAACGATAGCCAAAGATGCGTAGGAAAGAGTAATCAGGTTCTTTATTGAAAAGCAACTGACATGGTGATTTGTTCTTGAGGCTAGTTGAAGGCAACATATTGATGATGACAGAGACTGTGATGAAGGCATCTTCCCAATAATTCTTTGGGAGATGAGAAGCTGCTAACATGGACAACCCCATCTCAACAATATGACGATGTTTCCTTTTAGGGGTGCCATTTTGTTGATGAATGTAAGGACATGTGAGTCTATGAACAATGCCATGAGTTTGAAGAAAAGGTTTTAAGGCAAGGTATTCCTTTGCATTATCAGTTTGTAAACATTTGAGTTTAGTATTAAGTTGAAGTTCTGCCATGGTTTTGAAATGAGAAAAAATTGTGTGAAGTTATGATCTGGTTTTCATGGGATACAACCAACTGTACTTGCTAAAAGCATCAACAAAGCAGACATAATATTTGGAACCATTTGTGCTGTCTATAGGGGATGGACCCCAAATATCCGTGTAAACCAATTGAAGAGGAGTATGGTATACAGTATTGGAAAGAGTAAAAGGGAGCTGATGCATCTTTCCCATACAGCAAGCACAACACAAAGGCATTTTTCTATTATTGAAGGGTATTTTACAAGGGAAATAATAGACTTTATAGTTGTGAATGAAGAGTGACCTAGTCTACCATGCAACAGTTCTAAAACAGAATCAGAAAGGCATTTATTTTGTGTGGAGTTGGCTTCTGTTTGCACTTGATAGGCTGAGTGCTTCACAGGCTTTATTACATGTGTTCCTTCAAAGGCATAAAGACCATATTTAAGTCTTCCTTGGAGAACAATCTCCTTGGTAGCCTGAGATTTCACAAAGCAATGGTTAGCATGGAATTCAAAGAAAACATGATTTTCTTTGCCAACTTGTGATACACTTAAGAGATTCTTTGAAAGACCAGGGACATGAAGGGTATTTGGTAAGGTGAATGATAAAGAGTTGGATGAATGAAAATTGGAATTACCAACATGCTGAATTTTCATACCTGATCCATTACCTATTCGAACTGTATCTTGTCCTTTGTAGGAAATCTTTGATTGCAGATTGGAACCATCAGGAGTAAAATGGTTTGAAGCTCCTGAATCAGGGTACCATGTTGTATCAAAAACAGAAAAGTATTCTGAGTTGTTGTCATCTTGACTGGTAGATGAATTGTTTCCAATCAAAGAGTTGTTTCCAGCCACTGCAACATTGGCTTGCATCTGTGGATGTGATGATTCACCATGTTCTTGATTGTATCCAGATCTGTTGTTGAAGGGATTTGGGAATCCTTGGTTGTATCTATTGTAACACTCCCAAGCTGTGTGACCTGACTTGCCAAATAATTGGCTCTGAATTCTTCCAGATTGTTGTTGCTACTGATATGATCTACCTCCTCCATATCTACCATATCTTCCTCTATTGAAATTGTTAAAACGACTCCCTCTGTTGAAATAATGAGGACTTCTTCCAGCAGCAGTAGAGCCATAGGATCTTCCTCTGTTCATGTGAGTCAGGTTCACTTGTGTCAAGTTGGCTTGCAGCATACCAACTTCATTCTTCCTATGCTTTTCTAGGCGTTCTTCTTGAGCCATAAGAAGAGCCTCTATCTCACTCACTGTATATGGATCTGACCTTGAGATGACAGATGTGATGAATGCATCATATTCTTCACCAAGACCATCAAGAATCGCATCTATATGATCTTCTGATGCAATTGCAGCACTTGTGGCTGCTAATGAATCCACGATTTTCTTGATTTGTAACAAATAGCTTAAAACAGTAGAATCTTTCTTGCTATTCTTTAGCTGGATTTTCAATTGTTTTACCTTGGATCGAGTTTGAGAGGTAAAGAATTCCTCTAGGTTGATCCAGACTTGATAAGAAGATTGGCAACCGACCATTCTTGTATGCAGGGACTCAGACATGGAGGCAAGAAGCCATGACATCAGCAATTGATCTTGTTGAGTTGACTGATCAGCATCACTAGTGATGAATCTTTGTAGATTGAATCCTCTTATGGTTGCCATAGCCTGTTGTTTCCAAGGAAGAAAGTTTCCTTCATCCAATTTGAATGATACAGGATTAGAAAAGGTGTGAAGTGTAGATTGCAACGTTGCATTGTTGCTTTCCATTGTGTTTTGCGCAGGTTGAGACTCAGCAGAAGTGTTAGGTTCCATGGATCGAAAAAGAAGAGCTCTGATACCATGTAAGGTATCAGAATCAAGAGTAATGGAAGAAAGAAAGTAGAAAGAATCAACAGTGAGTAATGTAATGAAACTGATAAAATGATAACTTGATATAACAGTGATGATACAGAATTATATATAGCACTTCACTAAGACTTAACCAACTTGTAAACTAACTAGCTAATAATCAGGAATTCTGTTACAATTAGTTTTAGGGAAAACATTTTCTCATGTCGTAGGAGAGTTGTTTTCTCTTACTAGTGACCCTTTGATTTTCGTGTAACATTTTCTTAATAGATGTGGGTCCCACATAAAATATATCTACAACATGAGAAAATTTTCTCCTATCGCATGAGAAAATCGAAACCCTTAGTTTTAATCTCTTTAGCCTTTCATGTATCACGAAGCAAATTCGAGGCGTACATAAGCTAAATTAAATTCCTGTTTGGTGAGATTTTTGACATGTAGACGCTATTAATTACTTCAAAGTTCAAACTCAAAAAAGACTGAATTGAGATTTTAAAAACAAGTTCAAAAACTTTTTGTAAAAACTTGATCTTTAAAAGATTTTTTTGAAGTTATATGAACTTCAATTCAGTACTCAATGGATAATACTCAACCATTAGGTTTTATTCTCCAAATTCAATACCATGGCACCTAAGACAGTGTCTATTTATTTATTTTTCCTTTAATTATAATAATAAGTATTCACTTTTTATTTTATTTAATTGGAAATGATGATGTTTTGGTGGGACGGATGATGAATTGAATCTGATTAGGTTTGTGTTTTGGAGTATGTTGAATATCAAGATACAAGAGGAATTGATAGTAATCCTTGTTGTGTTAAACTACACAACATTGGTTCTATTATATAGCAAACCAATTGAAGAATACAATGAGACACACACAATGTGGGACTTCTACACTATTCTAACACTAACACTCTTAACACTCCCCCTCAAGCTGTAGCATATAGATCATATGCTACAAGCTTGATACATAAATAATACTCCTATTAGGAACCAAAAGCAACAGTGCTACATCAACAAAATGAAATGACCAAGTAACATAACATCAAAATAAATCTCCTATATGAGAAACCAAAAATCAACAATGTGCTAAAAATGGCGTCGGAATGAACATCAACATGGAAGATGCCGGAATGATCATCGGCAAAGACATCTGTGCTGGAATGACCATCAGCAACATGGACGACGGTATGGAAGATGCCGGAATGATCATCGGCAAAGACAACAGTGCTGGAATGACCATCAGCAACATGGAAAGTGCTCCCCCTCAAGAGGAACTTCGGAGCCGGAATTATCATCGGCAAAGACAACTGTGCTGGAATGACCATCAGCAACATGGACGACGGTATGGAAGATGCCGGAATGATCATCGGCAAAGACAACAGTGCTGGAATGACCATCAGCAACATGGACGGTGCTCCCCCTCAAGAGGAACTTCGGTGCCGGAATTATCATCGACAAAGACAACTGTGCTGGAATGACCATCAGCAACATGGAAAGTGCTCCCCCTCAAGAGGAACTTCGGAGCCGAAATTATCATCGGCAAAGACAACAGTGCTGGAATGACCATCAGCAACATGGAAAGTGCTCCCCCTCAAGAGGAACTTCGGAGCCGGAATTATCATCGGCAAAGACAACTGTGCTGGAATGACCATCAGCAACATGGAAGGTGCTCCCCCTCAAGAGGACGATGAATAGAATAAATAGTTCATCTTGGGAAGAAAGAAGATTAAAAAAAAAAACTTCACATAATCGGAAAAGTCGCCGGAGACGGCGGTGGGTCGTCGGAGACGCTAGTGGGTCGTCAGAAAAGTTGCCAGAAAGTCATCAAAAAAGTCAACGGAGACGACAGTCAACGGTGGTCGATCAATGGCGGTCAACCCAACAGCTTCCCAAGGATCATTCTTTTCTGATGTGACAGATCAGTCTAAGCTGCAGTCACAGAGCATACTAAGAAAAACCCGAAAAAGAAATAACAACGAGAATCCCTCAAGGAGGGTGATATCTCTCTATAACCATATTGAAATTATGGAAAAGTGAACTAAGTTAAGCGGATTAAGATTCCTCTTGTTAGGCTCTAGATACCATGTTAAATATCAAGATACAAGAGGAATTGATAGTAATCCTTGTTGTGTTAAACTACACAACATTGATTCTATTATATAGCAAACCAATTGAAGAATACAATGAGACACACACAATGTGGAACTTCTACACTATTCTAACACTCTTAACAGAGTACGTAGTTGAAGTGAACCACATCATTTGCCTTTTACGAGATAAATGCTTTCAATAGGGACCATCTGGGTTTTCGAATCTATTATTCATAATTATGAATTCAGTGAAAGTTAAATTACTCGCACTGATAAAATTAAAGAATTTTAGTATATTCTCTATAACATGCTTTAGAGGGGACCTACATGCTAAAATTTGATTTAATTTACTCAATTATTTTGCTTCCGTACTAACCATTTTCGGCAGTCAAAGCTGGCGCGGAAATGCTTATACACTTTGTGAAAACTAGAAATAAAATTCAGAAACCCTTTTATTCTCCAAATTCAATACCACGATACCTTATGCGTATTTTGCCCTGGCGATTGGTATGAAACAAAATTAGACCCTTCTAGTGTAGAAGTCAAAAGAATAAAAAGTATATGAAATTCAGAGCAGTTGAAGTGAGAATATGTGTTTGATCTCATCCAATATTTTCTTTAGAAAAGGATTAAAGTCTTAATCCCGAGACCCGTTCAAATCGGACTAGTCGCGAAATGAGGAACCGATTGAAATATTTTCAATAAATAAATAAGTAAATAATAAATAATACATCTTTAACTTAATAGAATTTTTTATTTTATTTTATAGTGATTTTGGACTAATTTAATTAATGTCAAGAATTCAAACTAATAATAATAATAAAAATTAAGAATTAAAAATACAAAAGAGAAAGGTTTGTTGTGGTGTGTCACATGCCGAGTTCTGAAGTGCTCAAGAGAGAGTGCAATAGCAAAATGGCCAAATCTCCTTTCTCTTGTATCAAGACATATAGCATATGATTATATTTATACGAAAAAATAGTATCAAATGATGATAGTTCAGTTGATGAGTTGATGCATGAGAGTTGAATATGTGAAGATGAGAATCTGTATTCGATATCATTGGAATGGTTTAAGACCTTAATCATGAATTCGTCCCGAACAAAATTACCTCTTATAAAAAATACCTATAATTTATTATAAAGAAAAAAGAAAAGAATATATAATATATGTAAATGAGTGGGTAATATTCCAGAATGTACAAAGGTCACAATAAAGTTTAGTAGGTGAGTGAGTGAATATGCCAAATCCGGGGGAATCAAGTTGCAATGATGGATAGTTGTTATTTGGAAAAAAGGGACCGGGGATATATTCCATGTTGTGAATGTTTTGTCTCGTAGTAAGAAGAACCACGAAAGAAGCCAAGTTCACAAATCTATTACAAAAATTATATTTATATCAATATCACTTTTATTCTAAACTAATTGGGGGTAGCGGTCAGTAAAGACAAATAAAAAGTAAAAACAATAAAGAAAAGAAAAATAAACAAGAGAGGAATTTTTAACATTACGTGGATGACAATCTCAGTTAACTCACTTTAACTGGTTAGTGGTCAATACAAAAATGAGATAGGTAGATGGATATGTTTTTTTAAAATAGGTTCAAATCAACTTACTTGATTTTAGTGGATCAACACACTTAAAAAAAATAATAGAAGAATAATTATTACTTTAACTTTTTAAAATTCAGCACAAATGATAAGTTATGTAGGTTAATTAACAATATTTTAAAGGAAGAGTTAGATATTTTCATAAGGGGAGCACAAAAAAAGTATTACTCTCAATTCATGGTAACGTGACAATGGCAAGTTGTAATCAGATTTCAAGAATTCTTTTAATTTTGTCCATAGGTGAAGAATAATAATAATTAAAGTTTGAAGACATTTAAATCCGAATAAGGTTAAGATAAAGATTTGTATGAAACAACGATCCACTCTAATTCCTTCCTGACTTTTCCACTGCAGATTTTCCAGCCTATCATAGTCTAAAACATGAACAAGAATGATGGGTTAGATGAATAAATAAAGACAGAAGGAAAATGACCTGACGCATCTCCACCATAACCTACTAGTTAGTTATACGGGACATGATAAAATAGTGTGCTTAGAAAAATAAGTTGTAAATGTTACTAAACTCATCAATTTTGGTGGGTCAAATGGACCAACAAGCCAATTACGATCCATTTTGCCCTTTGTATATTCTTAAAATATATTAAGGAGAATGCTTGCTATCCATTAATAATAAGTCACAACCTCTAATTATATTATTATTGGTGGCAGAAACAGAATGAAAGTGTGAATAAAATGATGATGTGAGACTATTTATAATAAGATAGTGAAAATGGGTACATGTATGTGATACGAAATCTATATATAAATAAGTGTATGTCGCATTGTTTAAAAGTTAATGATTGTTAAAGATTTTAACACGGAATTAAAAGTTCAGAAAAATATATTATGATAAAATAAAAAGATTGTATCTCATATATAAACTGGATTAAAGACTTTTCCCCCATTATTTTCATTAAATTTATTTCTAAAAAATCACATGCAACTGTTTATTGAATGGCTTTGATATACGTGGGGTCCACGGAGCAGTACCAATTTGAACTATGCCCCGCACGTGCAGCACCAATAGATGCAAATTTCTTCGGTATTTTAATTCCCACATTGATTTGTTAGAGGTTACGGTCTCCTTGAAGTATTATACCAAGATATATCAACTTTGAAATACTCAATAGTGTTATTTCAAGTTTAGAAAATTTTAGAGATAATACAAGCTATTGACTCTAGCCTATATGAATCCAAATAATCATAATTTCACCCATTGGACTTATATGTGAACATATTATTGGGTTATATTATTAATATATATCCAATAATCTCCTCTTATATTCACCATAAAGCGCTATCCAATAGAGTGATCGGTGTAATGTTCTAACAATATTATTAATATATATCCAATAATCTCCTCTTATATTCACCATACAGCGTTATCCAATAGAGTGATCGGTGTAATGTTCAAACAAATATGAATCATTCACTTCCAGTTCAAGACAATTAACTTGGATCAGATAAACTCAATCATCATTTGCAATCTAAATAAATAAACTATTATTATCATGAATATGTTTTGAGATCTACATACCAAAATAAATATTTAGAGTTTTAGATTCAATCTAAACTTATCCAAATCCTAACATCCAAAACAAGTTTCTAAGTTCACAATCAACAATGTTGATTAAATAAAGATAGCAAAATGTAAGTCTCAAATAAATGAACTCCGTCAAAATAGGTAATAGTGGGTGAACTGTCAAGTCCCCACACATTCTAATTGATATATTCATTTATCAAGGGGGTGATCTTGATTAAGATCTCTCTCATTAAGCTCTGTTCCATCTCTACCATCCTTTATAGAATATCAAATATGAATTTGATATTATCATGAATTCAACCAATTGAATAATCTACCAAAGATGTCTAATTCTACTAAAACAACTTAGCATCATATCATCAAGCAAAAAAAAATATTTTTATGCACATGTTAGTTGCTTATTTTGTATCATTGACTTAGTGCATGAACATTGGTTTTGTATGAGATGTTGTGACATGCTTAGAGTTATTCATGTTTTTGTGTCAAAGTCATTTGATATTATGTTGAGTATGTAATAGTTAAATTTAATAGTTGATGTAAATGTAATTGTATCATCGAAGAACCTTGTATATGTAAATATTGATGTATGTGATGAAAGAGCTTTAGGCCTATTTTATTTATTGATAATGTTTAATTATAAAGATGATAAATGAGACATTGTTTATGATAGAGTAATGAGAGAATTGGTAAATTGAGTAAAAAGACAAAGCATGAATTGATGTATATTGTGGGTTGTAAGAGTACCAAGGTATGTTTATCCTTTGGATGTCACCCTTTTGGTCTATTAGGTACCATTTTTTAGTATTGAAATACCCTTGGATAAAGTGGAAAAAGGTTGTAAAAACAAAGGAGAGTATGTCGAAATTTCTAGAAAAATATTTAGATTTTACCCTAATTTTGAGAGACCATAAATTTCTCCACAATGGTTCGAATAAGGCGTATTTTACCTTATTTTGAAACTTAAGATGTTCCCTATATTTTTTATAAAATTTGGAGTCATTTGGAGTTGTAAAAATTGCCCAGTTTGCATTTGAGTGAGGGCTCTTCTATTTCGCACTGAAGTGGACAAATTCAGTTTATGTTTTTAAAAAATTCATATCTCTCTCATTTCTTACCCAAATTAGGCTTATGATATATAAAATTGAAGCTTGAGATGTCTACTAAAATATATTAAAACTTGGTGGAAAACAGATGAGTAAAACGACTGCAGTTTCAAAGCAGTGTAGGACGTTTGTGTACTTGAAAGTGCACTGTTGACAGTTTTAAGAAAGTAACTTACGGCGAGCGTATCCGGAGTTGTAGAACTCGAAATGGGATGTGTGATAGCTTGTTGGAAAGGTAAAAGAGTGCAGAATAACATATCAAAAGATGGACAAGTAGTCCAGCTGCAGTTTTCTAAAAACTGAATGTACTTCAAGTAGGTAAAACGTCAAATTGTGTATTTGTGCTTCATTGATTTATGGGAACCACTTAACAACTTTAAATAGACGTTGTATGATCTTAAACAATAGTATTTATGGTTCCACAATAGTTTGAGTTACGATCACATTTTGGAAAAATGTTGAATATGGACGTCTTATAAACATAAGGATTTTGTAAACGGTATTAAAAAGAAAAAAATTTATCGTATTTTTAAATGAATTGTTATAATTATAATTGCGCTTAATATCATAAACAATGATAACAAGATCGGTCATGAACGAGATGTTACGGAATGCATGAGAGAATTTTTCTCTTGTATAACGTGAGAATAATAATTCGCATGTTAAGTAAGGCCTCAACTTAGAAAACTTAATATCAGTGTTATTAAACTCGGACCGATCCGGCCGGGTCGACCTGGGAACCGGTAAACCGGCCATATAACTGGTTCGGTTGAATTAACGGACCGGTCATGCATCAGAACCAGTGCGACCGGTTCGACCCGGCCGATTTTCATGAAAACCGCGGTGACTCGGTCGGTTAACCAGTGACCCGGCCCGGTCAAAAAAACATTTCAAATTTTTTTAAAAAAATAAAATAAAACATAATGGACATATTTGAATATTTTTTTGCTTATTGACTTACATAAATTATATATTTAAGATACTAATATTATCTCAATTATGAACTATGCAAAAAAAAACTGATTTGATTTATATTTAGAGATATCATTTTCTGAACGTAAACTCCCGTATCACGATTATTATATTTTTGTTTGATCCTTTTTTTGGATAATAAAGTGTGATTTATTAGTTTTTATATTAAAATATTTGAAATTTTAATATATTTTTTTAAATATTTGAGTATGTTTATAATGTTTTAATATAAGTTATAAAATTGTATATAATTAACGGGTTATGCGTTTGAATCAGTGACCCACTGATTACACTAATGACACAGTACCTCGATCGGGTCAATGACCGGACCGATTTTAATAACATTGCTTAATACATGTTCTATTTTGATTAATTTTTGTTAAACAGTAGAAAATCTTAACATGCATGCAGATGGTGACAGAGACAGGTATGTGTATGTGTTTGTGGAAGTTTGTTATCTCAATAAAGCGTTTTCAAACGTACATGCAACCATGACCTTCATTGGTTCGTAGTGAGTCCGTTGGCTTTAGAACTGTCCATTACATACCAAAATTTCGCAAAATTTTATTGTACCAAAATTTCTTGTTTTCCTTTCTATCCAAAAAAAGAGGTAAATTTTTTTTCGTAACTTTTGAATCCAAAACCTCAAATAAACAATAATAGACACATTCATCAATCATTATCCATATGGCATATTCCTTTTCAAACATTCAACGATCACCAACCCTTTCATTATCCCCCTCTAACATTTATTTATTCATTTATTATTAAGCAAAACCATTCTTGAGCCTAGGTATCGAAATAAGTCACGCAAATCCTGTGACCTGATTTTGCATTAAGTTTATCTTCATCCGAGCCTATTTATTGAATGTTATATATGTTAAGAGTCTTTTAAAAAATATATTTAGTCAAAAACATTAAATTTTATGTTTTATCAAAATATATTTTAGAGATGATGATCTCTATTTAAGTAAACATAAATAATATGCTAATTTATTATTATTGTTAAGTTTTTACTGAAATATTTCAAAACTATTGTCTTGTTAAAATATTTAAATTTGTTAATCCTACATAAGTTTTGCTAATTTCTTTAAAAAGAAACTTGTTACTTTATTTAAAGGCTCTAAGAACAAGCGAAATTTTATAAAAGATTAGACGAAGCTTAAATAAAATAATAATAATAATAAAACTTATCCGATTTATTCAACGTCGATTCCTTATTTGTTGAGTCCTCTCAATATAATGACTAGCATTGGACAGCACAGTCACAAACGGATAACCTTTCAGACTCACTAAACGGCAACTTCTATATATATCTCCCAAAACCACACCACTCATTTTTTTATTTTATTTTTTAATTTCTCGTGAGTTATCGATTAGTAGAGTAATCTAATCATGATAGGTATCACTACAAAAAAAGAAAAACTCTTCTAATCAAATTCTTAACACAATTACATACTCAAAATTCAAATTTAATACTATTGATTAAGTTAAAACAATCCAATGTCAGGTATTCGAGTTAATCCATATGTTTGATGATTAGTCACTTTCTTCATGCTACCTTATCAAACCAGGGTGTCGACCTAACCACGTGCCATGCTCGTGCAAGCCCACCCTTAGCTTACTCACACATTGCGAAATCACACTTCAACACGTCACAAGCCCATGACAGGACCCGAATAAAAGTGTATATGCCAAAGGCATCTATATAACCCGAATAATTAAGGATCCTACCCGCATATCCCTGTTAAGTTTTTAACTTCGTCAAACTCCTTTATTCACACAGAAATTCGGATCAAAATCACAGCAATTATAGAAGTTGGAACTCGAAACAGTTTCCCTCGAATATTCTCGAGAAAATTCCAACCATTCCCATCATCTTTATAACCACCTTCCCACACTCACTCTGCAAAACCCAAACACAAACCAAAACCCATCTTTAGAATCATCTTTGGAACATAGAAACTTCTCCGAATTCTTCTAAAGAGCTCGTTTTTGCTTCGAATCAATGGTGGGTTTCGCGAGAAAGAAACGGGTCACTGACCCGTTCGACGATGAAGCCAAAGCTCGCATCTTCGGCGGTGATCAACGGCAACTGAGCGGCGTCAGCAGCGGAAGCGAACATTCCGGCGACGGAGACGGAGAGTCACCGTGCCTCTCCGAGCTCGTGCATGATTATTTCCTCAAAGAGAACGGGAACGAGTGTGACTCGGTGGGTAACGAGTTCGACTCGGAGGGAGTTGACTCGGTCTCAGATTGCATGGACTCGGTGGAGGATCTAATTAACTTAAACGCTGCGAACAGTGTCGATTCTTTTAAGAACATGCTTCATGCGCACGTTTCGGAGGCAGCTGAGAAGTTCGCGTTTCTGAGAGAACGAAACGTTTCGGTTTTTCGTCGCAACGTGATGTCGTTTTTGCGCGAAATGGGACACAATGCGGCGATCTGCAAAACGCGTTGGGACTCCTCCGGCGGAATCACCGCCGGCAGCCACGAGTTCATCGACGTGGTGCAATCTGGACCGTCCACGTGGCAGAACAGGTACTTCGTGGACCTTGATTTCGCCGGCCAGTTTGAGATTGCCCGGCCGACGAGCAGTTACGAGGAAATTCTGAGTTACGTTCCCGGAATATTCGTCGGAACGGCTGAAGAGCTTAAACGAACCGTTTTGATCATGTGCCGTGTGGCGAAACGGTGTTTGAGGAACAGAGGGCTCTCTGTTCCTCCGTGGAGAAAGAACCGGTACATGCAGAATAAGTGGTTCGGTTCGTATAAGAGAACAACGAACCCGGTTCAGGGAAACCCGATTCCCACGGTTGTGTCTGCCGTGAGTGGCGCAAAATGCAGGTTGGTGGGGTTCGACGATGCCGTTTCACTGAATAGACGCGGCGGTGGTGTGTTTGTTAGTATGAGATGATGGATTGGATAATAACAATTTTTTTTTTTTTTTGATAATTGTTAATTTTGGTTTCGGATTGGATCGATTCTGTGATGATTCTGTTTTAATTTTAAAATAAGAAAAAGTTTTGAATGATGGGTGGAGTGAGAATTATATTTTATATGCGGCGAATGTACATCGTTTATGTTCTCTGCGGCGAATAGGAGACATGATTGGACACGGGCTGGACCACTTTTCTGAGTGACATGAAACTCTACTTTGTCTGATTCATGAATCTAGACCGTTGTTTCTAACAAATACAAAAAGTGGGACCATGGAAGAAAAAATTGTTTTATTTCTTTCAAAATAAATTTATTAATTAAATTAAGGGATTAATCTTTCTCTTTTAAAGAGGAGATAGTTTTATTTTTTTATACAACAAGAAAAAAGAAAAAAAAATTAAGTTCCTACTTCATATACTTTAATGAGTTTATAGTAAATAAAGTTTTTCCATATAAACAAGCGATAATAATATCTCTCAATATATAAAAAGGGGAAAATATTTGTCATTTTTAATGAAATTACGTCGTTTTGGTAAGTTTTTACATTCTCCCTCCTCCATTTTCTTTTTATTTCTAATTTTATAAATTAAAAAAATGATAAAACACACCAAAATGACGTAATTTCATTAAAAATGACAAACACTAAACCGTTATAAAAATAGGTGAAATTTCTCTTAGAGAGGAGAAAAAAAATAAGTAAGTAGAATTCGTCAAATTTTATATTAATTTATAATTGTTTTGGTTTATACTCCCATTAGGTCCACTAAGCTTAAGCCCAAGAGCTCAACCCGTTTAGAGACTCAAGACCCTCTTATCAGATCAAACCATAGGCTACGAGCTCATGATCCTTTCCCACTTGTTTAAACAATGATCACCTTAACCACAAGATAAGGCCCCATCTGAAGGCTATATAAACTTATTAATAATATCAAAAGGAACATTTCAAAACGATTCATCTCACTCATCCATTCATAGAGTGCATACCTACTTAGTTTACCATATTCATCAGTCACTTACACCCGACCTTAACCATTGCCGGCATACCCTAAACACTTGACCTACAATCCATATATCATAGTTGGTGTTGGTTCAAAATAGTAATAAATAATGTTATCTTTTATTTATAGAAAAAATATTAAACCTTGAATCAATGATATATTTAAAATGTAGGAAAATTATTTATCCTTTTAAATGACACAACTTATATCCTTTCACTCTCACAAAGAGGTGGGACCTACATCTTTATTTTTTTTCCAACTCTCTCTCATACTTTATCTATCTTTTTCTCTCTCTTAAAATGACACAACTTTACATCCTTCAACATGATCCAACTTTACATCCTTCAATATGACACACACTTTTCTTTTAAAATTATCTTAGAATAAATACAAATTTATTTATGTATTTATCAAATAAATTTATTTAAAAATATTTTATTTTAAAAGATTTAAGAGTACTGATAACGTCGGTAAGATTAGGAATTTAATTATGATGTGACAGGTGTTAGAATACGGACGGTTTATTGTGGAAGCCGTGGGGACAGTTGGCTTGAAAACACAGGTTGTAGAACAAACTACAAAGTTCGAGTTATTCAATTGAATGATGAGCATGAATGGACATAAGTTAAGGATTAAAAAGAAAGGCACAGATAAAAATTAAAAACAAAAAGATATTATTATTTTCTTCTTCTTTTGCTTTACTTTTATATCCAAAAAGTACGACTTTTTCAAAGTTCGTGGAAAACTGTGTTTTTAATGAAAAGATTAGACTATTATATTTTGGATTTGTCGTTTCTAATAGATAATTTTTTTTTGAGTTTCGTTAAGGTATTTCTCCGACAGTTAAAAATTATATTTGTCGGAGACATAGAGATCATTAAAGTATGTTTTTACCAAAAAAAAAAAAAAAGTAGGTTTTATGTTTATTAATAAATTTTTTTATACGATTATGGATAGAACCAGAGGTGGATGGAGGTACATGAGAAGGGGGACAAGTGTTCACCCTTAAAATATGATGTAAAATTACAAAAATACTTTTCCCTTAAAATTCATGTTTTTCCAATTTAATTTCGGGGTAGATATTATAATAATTAATTAGGGTTATTGTCAATGTAACCAATCAATTTCACCATTAGATCGATTATGTTGATCCAACGATTATATTTATTTTCATCTTTGTATGAGTATGATTTCCCATATTTAATATTTTATATTTATTTTCACCTTTATATGATTATGATTTCTCATATTTAATGTTTTTACATTAAATATGGGGATCATAATTATACAAAGATATAAATAAATATAATCATTGGATCAACATAATCAGTCTAACGGTGAAATTGATTGGTAGTACCCCTAGTTGGTTGTTACGATATCTTGCCCCTTTAATTCTTCTCCTTTTATTTTATTTTTCCGTGAGTTTTTTTTCTACTCCACCTTCATTATCCAAACTTAACAGCAAAGAGCTCTGTTCCAGACCCATCATTTGCATATACATACTGATTCATCTCCTCTCACACCTCAATCTCAGTTATTGGAAATTGAGATATTTGTTTTTTCCTCCATCATCAGTCCAGTTGAGTCACAATCCGTCCAGATCTAGATATAAAACAGACCCCAGTCAGCCGATAGCTGCTCGCAAGTCGCGTTCAAGACCAAACCTAGATCTAAATGTACCTGAACTTGTTGAGTGCCCACCCTTCATTAATTTTCTGGATCCGCCACCGGATAGAACCCCTATTAGCATGCTTAAGGAACTCAGTTAGGGGTGCTAACGGGCCGTATCAAGCCAAGCCAAGCTTTAGTCTTAAAAAGGCTAAGACTGCGTTTAAATGTGTCAACCTGATTAAGGCTGTTACCTGTTATGAATATAATTATCGGCTTGTGGCCTGTCTTATTTACAAAAAAATGAAAGCCCGATTTAGCTTGTTTAAAAAAAGGACAATAAAAATTTATCCAAACAGAATATACAATCCACATTACTAGTAATTCTATAAATATTCATAAATTCAATGTATATCCAAACAACATAATATAGAATAAAATCATTCAAAAAATTTGTTTAATCAATAAAATTTGGGTGAAATGGATTGATGAGAGAGAGAGAGAGCTATTACAAGTAATATAAAAAATAAAAAATAAAAAAAAATTAATATACTAGGCCAACCTAAGGGACTCTAAGGCTGAGCTTTTGAATTGAAGCCTGGAGTCTTTTTATTAATCGAGCTTTTATACAAGTTCAAGCCTGCTTCCAACTAGAGGTGGCAATTTGGGTTGACCTGCCCCGCCCCGACCCGTCTCGCCACCAACCCGCCAAAAACGGGGCAGGGCGGGTTGACTCGCCAAAAAATATGGGTTGGAAAAATGAACCCACCCCGTTTTATGGTGGGTTGGCGGGTTGGCGGGTCAACCCACCAACCCGCCAATTAAAAAAAATTTAATTAAAACTCAAAAAATAAATTATATTTTATGAATTTTTCTAATATTATTTTATTTTATTTCACACTTCTCTATATTTTTTTAGTCTCAATCTTGAATGTATACTACTATTTGTCAAACATTATTTAGGAACTTATATATAGATAACATTTGTCATGAATAAAATTATTATTCTTTAATTTTTCTAAGAAGTACTAATATAAAAAAAAATTGGATATCATAAAAAATTAAGGAATAATGAAATACTACCTAATTATAAAAAAAATAAAAAAATAAAAAATTATAACCCGGCGGGTCAACCCGCCCCGTGGCGGGTTGAACCCATTTCGACCCACTTCTAGGCGGGGTGGGTTGGTGGGTTGAAAATCTCAACCCAACCCGCTCCGTTTTGGCGGGTTGGCGGGTTGACCCGCCGGACTCAACCCATATTGCCACCTCTATTTCCAACAACTAATTTTAGGCATATAAGCTCATGCCTTCACGAGCCGAGCGAAAGACCCCTGATTCGTTTATCATCCTTAAACTCGGTCATCTACCAATTGTGTCGGACTTTGTTGGTAATTTATCTTAATTTACTTTATTCTCTCTTTTCTCCTCATATAGTCCCACACACACACACACATATATATATATATATATATATATATATATAAGAAATAAATTTATCAACTACAACATAACAAACATTACATTCTTATATTTTTTAGAGGGGATTTGCCAAAAACTGAACTATTCAGCAATAGCACTAGGGTACTAACATGTCTCATGAAAATTAACAGTGTAGCACACGCATTGGATTGTTAGTACCGTGACAGAAGGAAAGAATAAAAATGTTGAAAAACAGAATATTAAAGAGAGAATTACACCAATTTTATTTGATTTATAAAAAATTTAAAAATTGGTTTAGAAAAAACAAGGGTGAGTTTGTGAGTCAATCATGTAGGTACATATAAAGTACTGCTTTGAGTTTTCTTTCTGTTATGGACTTATATATGAGGCTCATTTACTGTATGGCCCAATAAGGAATAGTCCAAATAAAATCTGATATAATCAAAGGAAGATATCCATTAAAGATATCAACCATAATACGACAACATTAAACATTGGTTTGGGATACTATAAGAGGCACTGAAGGTTCATAATTCTAATACCCACAGATAAACCTTATCAATAAGAGGTAAACATTACAGGTATATTTATTCTCTCTCTTTACTGTTATGTTGTCACTGTGCATACACACTACCCTTTAGCGAAAGCTGTTCTTTACTCTTTTATGCACAGTGATCCACTAAACTCAAATGTATCTAACTCATAGATATCTTAGAAAGAGAACCTAGATCCAAGATAAATTCACTAGTCCTTTGTGATAGACATCTCTGTTTTCAGGATAAAACATTGGCGTCATCTGTGAAAAACCGATAAATTGTTATTCCTATGATCAAGAATGGTGGTTCGTACAAGGAGTAGCAGTCAATTGCCGCCACAACCAAATCTATCGTCGAATAAAATCTTGGAGGAGGTAAATCAACCATCAAATCAGCCTAAACATGAGGCGACACCAGATATGATGCAATTCATGTAATCGAAGATGTCTCAAATACAACCTCTACATAGGCTCTGGCAGGTAATCCTCAGAATCAAATAGCGTCTCTTCAACATCAACCTGCAGATCCAGAAGCTCGCCTTACATAAATCTCTTTCAATACCATCTTAAGGCGAATAGAGGAGATGGAACATCGGAACAATCTTTAGAGGTAGGAAGATGTTTGTTAGAGAGTATAATATAAATCATTAAAAAGGCCCTTACCTAACACCTTAAGGTTTTGGGTTGAAGTGGTTCTTTACATGGTATCAGAGCTTCAGTGACCATGAGGTCACGATTTCAAATCTCACTGCCCCCACTTTCAGGTGGAATTACGAAAAACACAAGGCGACCAAAAAAATGGGCTTGTGCAGCACAAGACAGACCAATAATGGGCTTGTGCCATATTTCACGCTTCAAGCTCAAAGGGCTCTTGCGTGAGGGGGTGTGCTAGAGAGTATAATATAAATCATTAAAAAGGCCGTCACCTATCACCTTAAGGTTTTGGGTTGAATTGGTTCTTTTACATGGTATCAGAGCAAGTGTTCGATCCTCACCGCCCCTACTTTAAAGTGGAATTAAAATAAAAAGCACAAAAAGGTAAACCAAAAATTGGGCCTGTGCATAATCCACGCTTCAAGCCCAAAGGGCTCTTGTGTGAGGGGGCATGTTGAGATATATAGTCCCACAGTGGTTGTATGAGCAACTAATGTGGAGCTTATAAGGTCTTGGGCACTCCCACCCTTTGAGCTAACTTTTGGGGTGGTGTATCCCAAGGTTTTTTACAATGTTTGAAGGTTTCAAGAGATGAAGGCGTGTCTGATACAATTAAAAAATTTGGAACATGCTGGAGGCCAGATTCGAGATGAAGAGAATAGAAGAAGAGAAAGACATAGGGATGCTTATCATAGTTAAAATGCTAATGAGCCCAGGAATGCCAGTGTTACAAATAATCAGGTTCGGGTTAATGTGGACCATAATCAAAATAATCAAGTACGGGTTAATGCGGACCATAATAAGAATAACCACGTCTGCTTTAATACGAATCATAACCTGGATAATCTAATCCAAGTTGTAGTTACTCAAGGTCGAGGTGAAGCTAACACTAGCCGAAATTCAAATGTTAATAATCAGGTCCGAGTTAGAAGTAATGAAGATCGTGGCCTAGATGATAATGATCGCAATGTAAATGTGATTGCTTGTAACCTGAATGCTAGAATAAAAAGGAATATGGAGCACAACTGGGATATCAAGTGTCCATATAATTGGGATCAAACTCAAGGTCGTGCTGAAGCTAGTATGTATATAAGGGAATATAGTAGAGGACGATACAATAATAGTCTTTTTACTAATGAGATTGTTAGTGCTCCATTCCCAGGGGAGTTTGACTCGGCATACTTGCTGAAATATGATGGAATCCAGGATACGCAAGTCCATATTGATACATTTGATACTAATATGTATATAAGAGGCATTGATGAGCCCATCATTTCCTGAATATTTGCTACAACTATGACTAGAGCAGCGCATATATGGTTCTCAACTCTTCCTGCAAATTCGATTGGATCCTTTAAAGATTTTGGAGTGAAATTTTTATTGAACTTTCCATACAAGGGATAGAACTCCAACAGTGTGGGTGTATGGTGGATCCTTAAACTTTGTGATTTTTTTTAGCGCACCTACATTATATACATATTGATATGCCTCCAGCATATGGAGTTTTCTAAACAAAAAAGAGCAAGAATTTGATATTAATTGAGTGGTAAATGTTATTATTTATTAGAATTATTAATATTCCACACTCAGACACGCTCTCACAAAATTTATGTTTTGCAGAAGAAAAATACATAAAAGAGGATGATTTCACAAAGGAAAAAATGACATCAGTCCAGCCGCGCGAATGGCGCGGATCACGCCAAGAATGCTGAAAAATAGCCAAATCCATTGTCCATCCGCGCGGATTCCACATGCAGTATTTAATGGATTAGATTTTTATTTAAAGAAGGACTCTCAATCAAAGATTTGATCAAGATATGAAGAGATTTGATAAAAAGGCTGTAAAAGGGGGATAAAATCCCTTAGAAAAGCATCTTTGGCTGGAAAGTTTTTGAGAAATCAAGGAATTAAGAGAGTTTTGAGAGATTTATGCTGGAGATCAACACTCAGAGAAATTGAAAATTGAAGATTAAAGACTTCCTTTCTTCCCTTCTTTATTCTTTTTGATGAATTTTTTTTATTCTTTTATTTCGTTTAAGCCAGTTATGTCTGGCTAACTTTCCTTTGTAGTTAGGGTCATGGATCCAATGTGAATCCTTTATATTTTCTAAATTGTTTTTATAGTTACTTTAATCTAATTAGTTATATTTTACGTTGAATGAATTTTCCATATCCTTATTAGATCTGATCAATTTTATAGGGTTTTGAGGGTTAAAGCTCACAATAGGTATATTGGGGTTTTAATTCTGATAAAGGTAACATAATAATTTATGCATTATCTAGACATATGCTTTTAAGAATTGCGGACTTTTTAATTCATCAACTTAATGCTTGATGCAAGAGGGATTAGTAGGACACTAAGGTTCTAATTGGGTTAAAGAGTTAAATACACTAAGACATTAGGGTTTAACTAATTGATTTGAGAAAGATGAATTGTCAGAACTAATGAGTTGATTGATTATAATAATTAATTCAGATTTGTAAAGGAGGATCAAAGGTGAAGTGCATCCTAGCTATAGTTCCTTATTATAGTCTTTATTCATAATTCTTGTTGCATTCTGGAATATTCTTGAATGTTCTTGATAATTACTGCAATTAATTTTAATTATTTTTATTTTAATTCAAAATCTATTTTCTAAACTAAATCAAATTTTCCAAATTAAGGGGACTAGTTATAATAATAATTGGTGCTTTAGTCCTCGTGGAATGATACTTTAGTTCCACTTTTATTACTTGAAATGATCGATATACTTACCGAAATCGTAACACATATGTTGCATCTTTATATTGTTTTATATTGTTCATACTAATTATATTATATCTGTAAGTGTGGGGAATATTTGTCAAGAACTCACCCCGTGTGAGGAATATTTTTCAGGTGCAGATATTCATGAGATGTGTGCATCTTGAGGCAAGAGGCCGACTTAGATAGTATAGCATGATATGAGACATGTATTGTTGTGATATGTTGTTTATATACTTTTATGAGGCATGATTACCACTGGACATGTTATTTTATGTTTGTATTTGGGAAGAGCATAGGGGTTGATTATGCCTTCTTGAGTAAGCTTATGTTATTGAGTAATTGTAGTTAGTCATATGATGTTATGACATGTTGACTATGTTGATAATCGATTGAGACTAATGTATGTATGTAACGTCTATCCCATGTATTGCTAGGCAATACGGTATATACATGTTGGATGTATAAACGTATTGAGACAGATATTGTGTAATGTGAAGCCTAGGTAACGGATAACCAAGGAAATTAATGAATTTAGTAAAGGTGCATGAAATAAATAACTTAGCTAATGGATCGCTATGAAGATATACAATGCCAAGGACGTAAGTAAGATGATAACTTAGATAACAAGAGATGTATGTCCTAGGTGAGATATTAAGGTTTATAAGGATCACCCTGATTAACTAAACATAAAGGAATCTTACATAGACAAACGATGTATGTTAAAAAACATTGCAATGCCTTAATTGACATGTGTAAATGTGAAGAATGAAGTATGTATAATGGAGTAATCAATGGCTAAGAGGAGATATTAAAATTAAGGACACTTTTGTAAGAAATAGATCATTAAGTGTGTAAGTAATGATTACAATTTAATGAAGAATGTAAAAAGTTTATCCACATTTTAATGAGTTTAGCTTTCGCATTTATGTGATTATTAGTTGCGCTTAATACGCTTAATACCATTCCAATGTTAACAAACCGGATCAACACAGGGTGTTGCAGTGGCCATAATGAAGGTGGTGGATGTGGCGGTAACAATAATGGCGGCGGCGAGGGAGGTAAGATTGGTTGAGTTGGGGTGGGGTTGGGCAAATTTGGATTTTAAAAAAATTTTGATTTTTGATTTTTGATTTTTTAAAGGAGGAAGGTTATACTTACAACTTTTTTTTTTACAATCTCTTACAATCATATTTTAATCGTTGATTTCCGTTAATCAATAATTATCATTTATTGCGATTAATAATTAATTGATTAGTTTGATTTACGAAAATAATAACCATTGATTGGCAAAAATTAACGGTTAAAATATGGTTGTAAGAGGTTGGAAGCAAAAATAGGTTATAGGTATAACCTTCCTCTGTTTTAAAAGATAAATGTTTAGTTTCGAAAAAAAGTAGATTGTTAAATTTTTTTTGTGACTTCTCCTTTTTGTAAAAGCAAACATCCAAACATTAATTTGTAGTGATAAGAACTTTCTTTCTAACAAAAAGTAGTTTTATAGGGGGGAAATCCATCCAAATGAGCTTTTAGAGAATAATGAACTTTGTGGTTCTAAGAAGTACCAACACAAATTAGATTACAATCCTTATCAATTTTTCAAAATTGTTTTCAGAAATCAGTCAAGCAATATTAATATAAAAAATTATGTGCATGGTCCCTAAATCCGCAATATGAATTAGTCTAGATAATGTCCTATGTGATATAGGTAGTGAAAGAAATAGCGTACCTTATGCTGTGCAATTTTTTTGCACAACTAGCTATATGTGTGGTAAAAATTAATTGGCAAACAACAATAAAATATATTTCAAAATAAGAGCCAATTAAGAAATTATTCAAAAGTATCCAATACAATTACCACAACAAGCTACATAATAAAATGAGATAACTTCAAACAATAATTTATTGGAAAGTCTTCAATATGTAAAATATGCAATAACTTTGCATAGTATGACACAAATATTGATCACTATCAAATGTGATGTATTTTAACCGTAACAATAATAAAGTCGCAAGCTTAATAGTATGAGAGTTGTAAGAGTAACCCTTTTATATTAATTTAAATCTGACAAATCTATCGGAAATCTTAACACGCTAAAAGTTATTTTGCATTAGATTAGAACAATTAGTAATTCTAATAACTTCATTCAAAATTCCAGTTATAAATAGAAGCATGACAAAAAAAAAAACAGTCTTAAAGCACCTGTTGTTTGTATAGAAATTTCAGTTCAAAAGTGTGAGGTATCAAAGCTATGATGAAAGAAAAGAAAGAAATGAAAGAATTCTGAAAGAATTATCGTATATTGAATTAACTCAAATGTTACAGTAAGGCTATTGTCTTATATATACATTATGATAGAGTAGAATCAGCTATACACGTGTAACTGAAGTTTGTTAGAACAGAATAACAGAATCAGATCTTAAACTGAATTGATTGGGCTTCACTCATTGGGCCTCTATGGCTATCATTCCCCCACAAGTTGAGTGGGCTTGAGTGTCAAGACCCGAAGCTTGGATCGAAAAGTTAGGAACTGGGCTGTGGCTACTGCTTTAGTAAGCCCATCAGCAATTTGCTCCAACGCTGGCACATGGTGAACTGAGACACGTTTTGAGACAACTTTCTCTGTCACGAAATGAAGATCCAACTCAAAGTATTTGGTGCGTGAGTGGAAGATAGGATTTGAAGTGAGAAGCACAGCAGAAAGATTATCATAGTAGATAATAGGTGGGTTTGGTACTTTGATATGAAGCTCAGAAAGTAGAGACTGAATCCAAGTTATTTCAGCAACGGTGGCTGTAAGGCACCTGTACTCGGCCTCTGTACTTGAGAGACTAACCACATGTTGTTTCTTTGAAGACTAGGTGACCAGATTAGATCCAAAGAAGATGCACAAACCACTTGTTGAGCGGCGATCATCTAGATCTGAGCCCCAGTTTGAGCCACAATATGCAGTAAGATGAAAGTTATTTGGGGGTTCCACTGTTAAGCCTTGAGTCACCGTACCATCAAGGTAATGTAATATACATTTTAATACTTTCCAGTGTGTGTCTAATGGGTTGTGCATGAACTGACAAACTTTGTTGACACTGTAGGCTATGTCTGGTCTTGTGATGGTAAAATACTGAAGAGCTCCAACAATAGAGCGACATTGAGTTGGATCAGGGTGTGGAGATCCATCATGAGATGACAGTCTAAGACTAGATGTCATGGGTGAAGGCATAGGCTTGCAGCCAACCATGTTAGCTTTCTTTAAGAGATCTCAGATGTACTTAGATTGATTTAGGAGATAGCCACCAGGTTCCGTTTATGAGCATCAATTCCTAAGAAGTAGTGTAGTTATCCAAGGTCTTTGAGGGAAAAGGTACTGTTTAGAGAGTGAATCAATGATCTGATAGCTGAAGAGGAAGGCCAAGTGATAAGAATATCATCTACATAAACCAGAACAAATAGAGTAGTGTCCTGATTTATGGAAATGAGCAGAGAGGAGTCACATTTGGTTGTAGTAAACCCAAGATGATGAAGAGTAGTGCTAAGTTTTTCAAACCAGACACATGGTGCCTGTTTAAGACCATAGAGGGCTTTAGTGAGCTTACATACAAGGGTCTTGTCCTGATGAATAAAGCCAGGTGGTTGTTGCATGAATACCTCTTCCTGAAGATCCCCATTCAGGAATGCATTGTTCACATCAAGTTGGTGGACAGGCCATCCTTTAGACATAGCAATAGTGAGTACAATCCGGATTGTTACTGGTTTAACAACCGGACTGAAAGTTTCTTGGTAATTAGAGCCTTCTTGTTGGTGGAAACCCTTAGCCACAAGTCGAGATTTGTATTTCAAAACAGTGCCATCAGGTTTGAACTTGGTATGAAATACCCATTTGCAGCCAATGGGTAATTAGTTAGGAGGAAGAGATACTAGTTGCCAAATGTTATTTCTGAGAAGAGCTTCATATTCTTCTTTCATAGCTGAAGCCAGTGTGCCTGTGATAAAGCTCGAGATACAGAATTTGGTTCCAAAGAGGCTGTGAGAGCTTTAGGTTTGAATATACCAGCTTTAGCTCTAGTATTCATATTGTGAGTGTTGATCAGTGGGATTGCATCTATTGGATCAGGATGACTATTTATTTCAGTGGACATGGACCTGCTTGCAGTATTAAAGGGAAAAGAGGACCTGCAAGTAGAGTTAGTGGCACTAACAGAAAAATCAGTAGTAGGAACACTCAATTTGAAAATGCGGAATGTCTTTTTCTATTCAATTATAAAGTCATTATACTTAGCCAAGTTGAATTACTTAAACAATTTCATAAAAACATCGCTTGTATGTAAATTGCAAGACAGCTAACTGAAATACCTCATAATATAAATAATAGTGAGTATCTAAGATCACGAAACTACAATATGTAGTCGGGACATAATCCTGATACATTATTACAACTCAAATCTAAAATAAGACATAGTCAAATCAATGCGGCATGGACAATCCCCATGCTCACCAAATAAGGCAACAAAGCCAACGAAGTCTCAACAGCAGTAACATAATAAAAAAGCTAACAGCAAAATAGCAACAGACATAATCCAACATCCAACATAATCAGCATAACAGCATATAAATCAGCTAAGCTCCGGCCTCCTGCCGCTAGAGGTCTCAACCCCCGCATTACCTGAACCTGAAATGGTGCCCCAAACGTGGGGTGAGATCTCTAAAAAGAAATCTCAGTAAGACAAGGGGTCCTGAAGGATCTTCCACCCTAAGCTCACTTACATGTGCAATATAAGTTCTAAAACAGTTTACACAAAATATATAAGTTCCAAAATCAGTGTAATGCATAGATAACCATGTCATGTGTGTCAATATAATCTACTGGCAAGAGAAATGCAGGAATACGTCTATTACCTACATATAGTGCAAGACGCTACTTGCATCCACCCCAGTCTCACCATCTTGTATGACGCTACATACTCAGGCTTACCGTCTAAGTGGAATAACACATACATATTATAAGGCACTTACACTTAACAGTTCAACAACATTCCAATCATAAAGCATGAAAACACAGCATGCATATAAACCATCCCCCATGGGACATGGTGGAACCAACAATGGCTAAACAGAGGACACGAAAGCTTACCTTGCAAGCCGACTATCTAATACCAAGAGTCCACACTAGCTCAAGGCCCACAAATAGCACAATCACAATCTTTTTAAGTAATAATTAATCATCAATAATCGTTACTCAAGATTACACTAAGTGATTAGGGCTTTCATACTCATTATAACTCATTTCATGTTGTTTCTGCAGGAGGTATTCGAATACTTCACGAGTAGTATTCGAATACTCCAGCTCTCCAGAAAGTATTCGATTACTTCCATTTAAGTATTTGAATACTATAAAGTATCCGAATACTTTTCCCCCAGTATCCGAATACCACAGTATCCGAATACGAAACCTCACTGTATTTGAATACTTTCCAGTATTCGAATACTTCTTCAAAGGTATCCGAATACTTTTCTTCCCAGAAAAGTATTCCAATACTCCAGCAAGGAGTATTCGACTACCAGTTTAAAACTAAAGTTGAAAATCTTTACTAAATACTCTAAGATTTTAATATGTTAAACTAGACATCTCCAGCTTTCCAACGACATATTTTATGTCTCAAACAGAGTTGTATAACTCCGGTTATGATTTTTGCAAAGTTCCTACAACAAGCTGAATTTCCAGCAATAGGGTCGCGACTTCAAACATAAACTGAGAGAAATCCACTTATCCAAATGGATCTAAAAATTTACAGGGTTGTATCCCTATGTGTTAGATTTGCATAGGTCCAAACCCTACTCAATTTAGAGCTATATCGCAATTTCACTAAACTAGGTCGCTGTTGTCTCGCGAAGTATTCGATTACTGCATTTTTCCAAAAAGTATTCGAATACTTCTTCGACAGAATGCAGAAAACTGATTTTTAAAGGTATAGTTGACCTCCAATGATACAAACTCGATCTAGAGTCCAAGAACTCCTAAAAAAGATGTTTATTAACATGCTAAGGACTCAAAAACACATTCCTTTATTCAAATGGTTCAAGTTATTATTTTTAATTGTTTAAACAAGCATAAAACATCAAAATGACAAGAGCAATGATCATGTATACCTCTAAGGCACCACAACTCCGAAAATGAAGCACACAAAGGGTCCTCTACACAGCACTATGGTTCTGACTTTGGCAAGACACGAATTTGACCACCAAGCTTGGTCCTTTAAGCCAAAAGATCACTTCTTGGCACCACAAAATTCATGAACAAAGGCTCCACTAAGGTAGTTCTCAAACTCAGCCCCAAGTAACACAACTCAGAAGCTAAACTCAGCAAGAAGGTGACTTTCTCCCTCACAATGTATACTCTCAAGTGTACACAAGATGGAAGAGGAAGAATCAAGAGAAAGACTAAGACTTGGTTGGTTTCAATGGAGAAAAGCTCAAGTTTGAAGGAAGACAAGCAATGGAATAGTGGATGAAGGAGCTGGTCATCCACCACTCACGTAGCAATTACAAAATGCCTAGGGTTTTGAGCCAAAGTGAGTATTTATAGCTAAATTAATATTAAACATACTTTATTAGCGTTAATTGCTACGCTTAGCATTTTAATCTCAAACTTTGGAATATGATCCTGCTCATCTTTCTAAGATTTATCATATTTTTATTTTATTTTTCGTAGCAACTTTTCGGTACGTGCTTTTCCATAGTCAGTATCAGTTCTGGCACCAGTTCTCATTATTTTAACTTGAAACTTGTTTTACAAGTCCTATACACTTATTATAATTTTCCGGGATACTTCATCGGTACACATTTATACCAAGTAGCAGAACCGGTATATGCACTTTTCGTCAGAAAAGTGACTTTCAGTATTTTTACTCACTTACCATAATTATTAAAGCCTCATAATAATTATTAGGGTCAATTATGGAATTATTTTCTAATTCTCATATTTAATTAATTAATTTCCTTAATTAACGGTGCGAGTTCTTACAAAAAGGACTTTGCAAATTTTGATTATACCTGTGATGACAATCCCAACCAAGATGGCCATACTTTCCACATACTTGGCACTGTGGCCTATTTCCATTTCCATAGAATCTGCCTCCTCCTCATCTTTGAAATCTATTTCCTCCTCTGTTTCTAGAAAATCTCCCTCTATTCAGATTGAACCATCCTCTATAATTTCCTGGAAAATTGTTTTGCCTTTTAGATTGCAGTTGTGTCATGTTAGCTTGCATAGTTACTGCAAGATTTCTTTTGTGCCTTTCAAGCCTCTGCTCCTGAGCCATGAGCAGTGCCTCTATTTCTCCCACAGTATAGGGATCAGATATGGAAATTACTGAAGTCACAAATGAATCATAGTCTTCATTTAGACCATCCAGTATAGCATCAATATGGTCTTTTGTTTCAATCTTTGATCCAATTGCTGCAAGAGAGTCTACTATCTTCTTAATCTGAAGTAAGTATCTGGAAACATCTCCTTCTGTCTTTGTATTCTTTAACTGAATTTTCAGTTGTTTAATCTTTGCTCTTGTTTGTGAAGCAAAAAATTCTTCAAGTTTTTGCCAAACTTGGAATGAGCTTGTGCATCCCACCATTCGAGTATATAGACTTTTTGACATGGAAGATAGAAGCCATGACTAAAGAAGTTGATCTTGTTGAGTATCAAGATCCTTTGAATTAGATCTTTGAGAATTTTGAACTATAGCAGTACCTGTAGCTTCATTTTCAGCACTTGCAGAAGCTGAATCTTGCAATTCTTTAGCAATGAATCTTGTTAAATTATAACCATTGATTGTAGCTGACACTTGTTGCTTCCATGGCAGGAAGTTCTCTACGTTCAGCTTGAAGGAGACAAGATTAGAGAATGTATGAACAGAGTTAAGCGCAGAGTTGTTGTTGGTCTCCATGGCTCTATTGAGCTCTGATACCATGTGAGATATCAAAGCTATGATGAAAGAAATGAAAGAATTATTGTATATTGAATTAACTCAAATGTTACATTAAGGCTATTGTCTTATATATACATTATGATAGAATAGAATCAGCTATACACATGTAACTGAAGTTTGTTAGAACAGAATAACATAATATGATCTTAAACTGAATTGATTGGGCTTCACTCATTGGGCCTCTATGGCTATCAAAAAGCACAATAATATTTGAAGAAATAGGAGTCAAATTACTCGAGTAACGGTTTGTGTGTATATTAGTACCAAGATTTAAAATGCATAACTTAATGTATATTAGGTAATTCAAATCACCCTAGAAATGTTGAATAGCAAATGTATCAATTTAACCCAAAATAAAATTGTATCTCATTATACCAAAAAAAAAAATAAAAAAATTGTATCTCAAGTTTTGTCAAACTGTATATCTTGTGCAAAGGAATAATTTACTCTAGTATAACAGTGTATTTTCTAGAGTAAATATGCTGCTAATTACGAAGATAAATTAATTGTGATAAAATAAAATAAAAATTAAAAATTGAATATTACAAAATCATTATGGTTGGTTTGATTATTAATGGTGAAAATCTATTTCTATTTTAAATTAAAGAACTCCTTAAGGGGGCGTTTGGTAAAGGAGAAATATTTTAAAATCCGGGAAATAATTATTACTGAAATATAGTGAGAAGTAATATGTTTTCCGGAATATTAGTAAAAGGTGTTTGGTATGGTAAAATTTTCCCGGGAATGTATGGTTAATTTTATTGAGTGTATGTTTGGTTGGTTGTGAAATATTAGTGGGAAAGAGATGTTATTTGACGAAATTGACCTCAAGGTTAACGTTTTTATTTTTAAACAAAGAAAAGGGTGTGCTGTGTTATACCTAAATTAAGAAATAGATGGTTTTTTCACCAAAAAAAAAAGAAATAGATGGTTTTCCAATAAGGTGGTCGATATAACTGGTCAAATCTGCACAACCTGTGATTTCATGGAGGCCGTGTTTGTGGAGTGTGAAGTGTGGTGTTCGTAGACGGACACGCCAAATACAATAAAGCAAACGATCAGGTAAGGTCTTCCGTTCCAGTTGTGTGCAAGCCGTGCTTCTTTCATGTTTTCATTCGAATAGTGTATGGTTTTTGTTGAATCATTTACCGTTATATGAAGGAACCAATTTTTGTTTTGTTTTTACTTCCTTTGAGCTTGATGGGTCGAGGTAGTTTGTGAGATTTGTATTTGCTTCGTTCCTGTCAGCATAAACAAATGGAAAGCTTTTCATAAATCATAGGTTGAAGTTGAAACTTCCCAAAATAGAGGGTTAGGCATGTTCACAGATGATTTCTTAATGAACTGGTTTTGGAAATTGAAATAGGGTTAAATGTTATGCCATTATCGATACCTTCACCAAAATGAACGAATGAATTAAAGTGTGTGGTTGTGGTGGGGTAATATATATATGATCTATTGAAAGTGACACTTGCATTGTTGGACTTCCTTTTGGGTTTTTACTGAAATTCAATTAAGGAGAACATGTTTTTCTGTTTTATTATCATATAATAGCTAGGTGCTGTGAGGACCAGTAGTATTCTTTTTTTTTTCCATTTTGCAAGTTGTGGTTTTGGATGTCTTGCTGATATAGTCATGCATTTTCTGTCTTTTTCTATTTGGTTTTTCATAAAGGGTTTCCTTTCAATTGTGCATTCAAATAACTGCAACTTGGGTTTATTAATTGTTACAAGAATGAGAAGACATCGTATTTAAATATTAACTGCCATGTAGTGTCTAACAAATGCCAGTGACTGCTTCCATATTTAAGAGCTTGAGCTTTGAAATAAAAACACATTATGCAAGTGCTTTTGGTATTTTAGCTTGAGTAGGCAATGAAAGCAAGGAGAGGAAAACGCTGTGAGGTAAGCTATGTGACTTGCCTCATAAACAAGTATGACTTGGTTATATTGAATACAATGCTCTGTGCTTTCTGCAGAGCAGGTGAAATGGAAAGTGTGATGGAAACACTAAAAAGGATGGATGAATTGACAATCAGTCCTGATTACAATACCTTCCATATTCTAATAAAATAGTTCTATGGGGAAAAAATGTATCTACTAGTTTATCGAACCATTGGTGTCTTGCATAGTAAAGGCGATACTAGCATAGATAGAACCTTGTGTATGTTTCTGCTTTCTACAATTATTTTTTCTGTAACTTGTAATTTGGGATTTTTTTTATTCTTTTATTTTCCTTTTGCCGACAAAGATATTATTGATTTTCTTATTATACAATTGAGCCTCTTACAGTCTTACCCATTGTAAAAGACTGCTTTCTTGAAAATAAAACGAATGACCCATAAAAGAATGATGGGGAGAAGGAAAAGGATTCTGAATGCGAACTTGCACTTGCCTGATTAAAATAAGCTCAGAATGCTTTATTTAATAAAGCTACCGCAATTGTTTTCCATTTGTTATTAGTTGAGTGACAAAATAAATATTTATAATACCTTCATCTCTTTTAGGAGCTTTGATCCTCTTTAATATTCCACTTATGTGAAGTCATGGGTTCTGGCTGTTATTATCTGTTATTGAGAGTAAGTGCAACTTTCTGGTTGAAGTTGTTGACTATTTGTAGTTTCATATTTCAGATTGTCATTCATGCTGGCCTACTCATAAAGGGTTCAGTTCAGTTCAGGATGAAAGTGCAGGTCACCTTGACATCTTTTCTCCTACTTCTGACTGATTTGTTCATTTTAACCACTTTGTATGGTTTATTGTTGCATGAGTAGAAAACTTATGATACTGTTGTTATTTTTAATTTTTCTTGCATCATTTAAATACTAGGAGATAAAAACTTGATTTAGCAATTGCTTCGTTATAAAAATTAAGAATAAAAAACCCATGTCTGTGAGAATATGCTTCACCCACTTCTTTAAGAATAATGCATTGATGTAATGTTCTCCACATTTACTGCAGAATTGGGAAGTACCCAGACGATGCATGATTATATATCCTACACGGTGTACGAATTGGGTACTCATCTGGACTATTGGGAACTACCAAAAAGGAAAGGAGCATCTTCGAATGTATATGGGGACAATAAAAAATGTTGTTTAAGCCTTCAAACATCATCTGGACACTACACAAATGTCATAAAGATATCAACAGCCAACTGGTGGATATATCACCAAGACCATAACAAAGAAGTTCTTTTATCAACAATCAACTGATGGAGAACCACATTTGTCGGTCACTGCAAAGTGTCTGTTTTTAGCAATTGTTACCATTGGTGTCTGTAATAAGTACTTATAGGATTGACAGTAATCAGTACATGTAACAATATATTTCATCATGATTAATAAAATAGAGTTTCTCTTCAACATTGTGTTTCACTCGATCCTTTTTTATAACCTGTTTACAACATATTCATGTATGAAAAAAATACTCCGATGCATACCAAAACAACCACTTTCTTAATACATGTATGTCATAAAGTTCATGGAAACTACACAAATGTTAATTATTACACATCAAACTGGTCCATGTAATTGCCATCTGTCTTCAAGCAAAGTGTCATATAAACTTTGTTTGTGCCCATCATACATCCCATGAGTTCTCCTAACTGATCATGATGGATGCCAAACAATGCCCATCCAAGCTTTGTTGCTTCAAGTAACCTGGCTCATTATATGCATCATAAGTTAACACCCTGCAACAACCAAAAATAAGATTAACAGCCATTGCTGAGTTATCATTCCAAAAAATGCTTGCAGTAACCTGATGCATGATAACTAGTATGGTAAAATGAGTGGCATATATATTATGGTAAAACAAAAATAGGAAATTTACATACCTGCTGCATGATATAAAATGCTTGCAGTAACCATAGATATCATTCCAAAAAATGCTTGCAGTAACCTGCTACTTCCAAAAAATGAAGAACAATATATAAATCATAATTACTAGACACACCTATGTAAACCCAATAATCCAGACCAAAAGTTCAATAGACACCATTGGGTTATCAAAAAAGTCAGTCACTGCTAATTACAATAATTTTTGTATCAGAGAAGCAACCACAAACTGCCTGTCCTCTTCACCTCCATGCAGGAAAATGTCCATAATTATGGGATCCTTTGACATTAACACAGCCATATTACACCTTTGTTCAACAGATAATTGTTCAAATTTTTTCAACTCTTGGATAATAGCTATGTTCCTTGTGTTTCCATCTGAATGTTTTTCAAAACAGTCAATCAACCTGTCAATTTTGTCATTTGTGCTACGATAATCTTGACTAATCTCTTTAATTGCCACTCCAACTTCAATCTGTAAGGCATCCTCACTCCTAGCTCTCTTCTTTCCCCTTTTTGCCACTGAAACAGACACAGGTGAATGCGGTGTGGGTTCTTCAGTTCCATTGTCATTCATTGCATGCTGAAAATTGTTTGTCTGTGTATTGTCCCCAAACAACTCATATAAATCATCTAATGCAGTCGCACTTTCAGCATAGACGGTATGTTCTTTTTCCAACCCTGTTACTGCATCTTGTGGGACCTCTGCATGATCTCCTATAGCAACATCCTTCCCAAAAATATGAGCCAATTGGTCGAAGTGTGGGAAGGGTTTTTTGTACAGCCCTTTAGCACTTGGGTGTGACTTCAATAAGAAATTGAAATAAATAAAAATATGCAACACGTTAAAAAGATAGTTAACAATATTTTAATATAATATAGTTTACATAGTATGAAATACCTTGATCCAGTCATCGTAAATGTCTTTTTCAACCTCGATCATTTTCAACCTATCATTCCAGCCAAAACCGGACCCCCCACCGTTCTGGGTCATTTCACAAATTGCATTATAATGCTTTTTCAACAATTTGATCCTCGATGTAATATGTGGACTAGCCTTCAAGGTACAGTCTGCTATTTTTTTGTGCATCAACTTCTCAATATGATTAGGAAAGCCAACCTTGAAACCGTTATCACCTTTCCAACCTAAACCTGACTCAAGGAGACACTCAACAAGGACTCGGTCCTCTTCAGCTGTCCAAGTATGATTCACCCGTTTTGTGGATTGACTATTGTCTTCAGCCATCTGCAACAACATAACAAGATAATATATTGTGCTTCTGCACCATTTCAATACGACAAAATAGTTGAATAATACAACCTTCATAAAATACTTTAAAAGGCTTAGGTTCTATCAAATACAAATTGGTACACCATTTAACATAGTTAACAACAAGTCTAACATTTTTTGATAACATAACCACATAGAGTACGACCAACATTAACACACTTAATCTACCAAACACAATTAAACACAATTTCTCCACGTGTCAAACATTTGTTGCGCCATGTCGTCCCTCCAACGTGTCCAGGTATTAGACGACTCAACATGCGTGATCATATCATGTCCTTCCCAGTTATCTTCTCCTTCGCCCATGTCCATGTCATTATCGTCTAAAGGGTCAATGGGCATTTCTCTTCTTATGTGATTATGAAGCAAACAACAAGCAGTTATTATCCGGCACTGTGTTTTAACCGGATAATAAGATTTCGACCTTACAATCGCCCAACGCCCCTTCAACAGCCCAAAACATCGTTCAATGACATTCCTAGCACTTGAATGTTTCATGTTAAAAAACTCTTGTGGTGTTGTTGGCTGTGCCCCATGTCTCCACTCACTAAGATGGTATCTTTGCCCTCTATATGGTGTTAGGAATCCTTCCCCATTCATATAACCAGCATCGCACAAATAATAGTATCCTACAAAATTAAAAATAATATTACATTAGAATATATATAATACATGTATATCATACACTTCTTTGTCATGGTTAATTGTTAACAATGCATTCTTTTGAGTAATCAGTACCTTTTGGGACTCGTAGACCATTGTTTCAAGATATAGCATCGCGGAGTACTTTTGAATCTGCAGCTGATCCCTCCCATCCAGGCAAGACAAAAATAAATTGGCAATCTTGTGAACAAACACCCAAGACGTTTGTCGCGATCTCACCTTTCCTAGTCCGGTATCTTGGCTTGTCAGCAATGAGGGGATTGACCTTGATGTGGGTCCCGTCTAGGGCTCCGATACAATTCTTTCATTCAAAAGCAACACAAAAAATGACAATTCAATAAACTACGAACAACAAGCAGTGACATTTAAATAAAAACTACATGTTTTATGGTACGATACCTTGAACCATTTCCAACGCTCGTCAGTTGAGTTTTGAGGTACGGGATCAGGCTGTTTCAGTAGAACATGATGACATCTTAACACAGCCAGCAACACCTTGGTGAACTGTCTGCTTATTGTTTCACCAGACCGCACAAACTGTCGTTTAATTATCCGATTTTTAACATCGTGAGCCAATATGTGAAGAAAGATTGCAACCATCTCTTCTACGGCCATGTGCCTTGTCGGTTGAAGCATGCCAGCTGTTCTAACTAAGTCACACAAACTATGAAAAGATCTCCTATCCATCCTTGTGTTCTCAATACAGGCTGTGTCAGTAATATACACTATTCTATGCAGAGTAACTTCCCTGATAGGAACCCTATTGCAATTATTCCATCTGAGTCTCCTCCTATAATTTTTTCTTTTTTCACTTTCAGCTAATAACAAACCATAAATTCTCAATAAAACCATAGTCAGCCTATTCAAAGACTGCAAATGACAAATGAGAACAACTACGACACTCAACTCCATTCCGTTGTTCATTGCCACGATCTAACACAAGAAGGTCAATTTTAATTCACATTACTCAAATTATCCACAACGTAAAAAAATAAAACAACAAACAAAACTGAAATGCTTCTGCCATCAAAGTAATACTAGCCTTTTACTGTATACCATTTCAAGACCATGTATATAACATCCTCCATAATAAAAATGAATATTTCATGGAATAAGTTCCCGAGGACAGTTTCCAGACTTTAATATTACTATATATAGTTGACACCAACATTTTTCACAATCCAAAAATAATAACATACTGAAACTCATAATTTAATGGATTTAACTCTCATATAAAAATTGTGTCTTCAAATTAAAAATACCTCTGCCAAGAATCATTGTCACGTTGAATTAAAATTTATGTGCTACTTTAACTTTGGACGACCAATATCACAACATAGTTACCACATTCATGTAACCTACAAACATCTTGTGAGACAAATCGAAAACACATGATAAAAAAGACAACTCACAAAATTGATGTAACCCATATAAAATGTCACTTATACCAATTCATTACTGACAATGACATGCTTTATCATGTATCCATAATTTCGTCTATGCTTTTCCATACAAAATAACTTCCAATATACACGACTACTCCATATATGTATGGATACTTCATTTTCATTCACCTCTTCAATATGCTTGCTTCACATTTCTATTGGTTTTGTCTTTCTGTTTTCTCTCTCCATTTCATTAACAAATCCATCCTTCAGACTTACTTCAGCTTCAACAAAATCTCTTCATCCTCGTTTAATAAAACAAGCCTCCATCAAGTTCTGTTTTTTGCTTAGACTAAATCTGATGGGTTTTTAATTAATGCATTTCAATTTCTATGTATTTTAAGTTCTCTTAAATTTAAAAATTACATTATCCAAACACAACCTTTCTTTTTATTATAATTTTTTGAGTTGGCTTATCTTCATAGCAAAACTGCAGTTGTCGAAGGTATTCTCATATGCTTCATATGCATCCATAGCGTAAGCTTTGGAGTAAAGAAGAATGTAAAATCTATAACAGATGAATAGTCATTCAAATGCTGTTTTGCGGAAAAACTTTGCAGTTTGTATGCTTTTCCATACAAAATAACTTCGAATTTACACGACTACTCCATATCAAGATAAACAAATGGATTCTATCCGTTTCCCAAACATTCGAAAGATCTCAATCAAGAAACCCGAATAGGACAGAAGCTTTATCGTGTTTGACCTGTACCCAAAACGACCCCACATGGATTGAAGGTATTGTTAGTAAAGTAAAGATATAGAGATTAGAAAGAGAACTTGCCCTTTTGTTTCAGGGATCAAATAAATTCTGTTACGATGGAAGACATTGATATTTACAATGTGGATTGATGTGATGGTCAAAGCAAAGCTATCATCTCGTGTATATGGGAATTTTATTCATCAAGTAATATTTCTTTGACAATCTATAATATTTCATATATTACGCACAAAATATACATAAACTACTACTGTTGCCACATTTGATAATTTGAAGTGTCTCACTTGCTTTTTTATGTCAAACAATTGCATGCAAACCACCTTTTACTGTTAGGTTCCTATAGGGTTCCTATTTGGCCCAAGTCAAGTAACATGTACAAGACATATTTTAACATCCAGGAGCTTCAACCTCCTTTAAACGACATCAAAGTAATGCCTTAGGAATGTGTGTTGGCATGTCTTTTGTAAGTATTTCCATAAAAAAGGAAAAGAAATAATGATAAAGAGGATATTGGGGGCTGCAAAGGGGAGTGCGGCATCAATGTCCCACCTATTATTCCTTTGTCTTTAACTGTATGGATCCAAATCTGATTCACAGATTAGATAACTGTCTATTTTCTTATGCTAAGACATGGTCATAGTTCCAAAAATGGCACCTATACATCTTATTGGGCGACTGTCATCATCAAACTTCCAGACATGGCTTTTCTTATATCTCTATCTTTATCTCTCATTTTTTCCCTCCATACTTCTCCCTCTCTCTTTTCTTCACTATTATAAGCAAATTAACATCACATAGGAGTAGCACTTGAAAATATCAAACAAGTTATCTATCTCATAGCCAAAGATCAGAAGAATCCTGGGCAATATTTCCAGATTGTGACATCAACATGAAGTAAGTCACAGAACATGTCTAAAAAAAAAAAAACCCAAATCCAAGCATCATTCACATAATAGTGTTTCATTTATGCCTCTTCAACGGTGAAAATGGACATACCTTTTTCTTGATCTTCAGTTAAGAAATGGTCCTTGTTGTTCAGATTGCACAACTCCAACTTGTTGAAAGAACTACAAAACAGAAACCCGTTTAGCTCGATGAAGCACCCTCTGTTATGACTCTTCAAGCAAAATGAAAATATAAATCATATACAAGGACTAAGAAACGATAACAACAAGGAAATTAGTAGATCTGTTGCTACTACTTGTGAAGAACAGCCTTCCTCCAAACTGATTATATGAAGCTGTTTACAACAAACAAAAACAACAAATGTTATAAGACTTCGAAGCTCAACCGATGCTACATGCATGTCGTCCTCTGCTTTCACTAAACCACCATACCTTCTGAACTCCATTCCGATAAAACCCAAGCTTCGATGGTGGACTCTTTCTTCCCGCGGAAATGTTATGAAGTGGTGGCAAAGCTCCAATTGCCTTTAATAAAGAGGTTCGTACGACCAACTTTTTAGGGATAGTTTCGTCAAAATTCGAGCACCTGGTTTTAGATTTCCCCGGGATCGAAAGAGTTCCAAGTTTGCAATGGACTTTCAGAATTGATTCTTGTACTGTAGATAACACATGAAGAGATTTGTCGGCAAAACTTTGAACTCTGGCTTTTCTCACTTTTCCACGAATCAAACACAGGGTTCAAATGCCTGATAGCAAGTTATCCCAGGAAAAGAAGATAAAACCGTGAACCAAACGCCCCCCTAAGTGTAATTAAGTTCAACCCTGGTCAGTGGTCACCCTAATCGTGTTTTCGTTTCTCTTCGCCGTATCACTCCCAACCACGGTGGGTCCCTTTACATTTTGCCGGTCTCCTCTCTCTCTCTCTCTCTCGCTCTCTCTTGCTGGTTTTCAATTTTGCATTCGTCATTGATTTGTTGTTCAATCGAAGTGATTTGCCATGTAACAGAAGCTTGAAGTCACTCTCCCTTTTTTCTACTGCAGCAGTAATAGCATTCTAACTTGGTATTTCTACCTCACTCTTCATGCTCTTCTTTTGAACAAAAAAGAACAAAGAAATATTATTTATTTATTTTCTTTTTCAAATTTTAGCACGACCCAGTTGTTCCTCATATTCGTGATTGTCAAGCTGATTGTAACATTCTCTCATGCTTCGGTTTCTTTCAACTGGGTCAAATCTTTTTCAGTCTTTCTCATACTCTCTAGTTATAAAAACTTTGCGAGTATTCACTCCTGCCACCTGTTCGACCATTGGCCTAGCCGAAACCAAGGTTGAAGTCAAAGAACTTGGAAATGAATCGAAGGATGCTAGTGAAGTTTTGAGTAAATGGGGTTGTAATGACGATGATTTGATGAGAATATTTTCACGCTGCCCTTCATTGCGCAATGCTGATGCTACCCAAGTTCAATCTAAGCTCTGCTTGCTGAGTGGATTGGGCATAGGGGCTTCTGAACTTGTGAAGATCATCAATTGTAGGCCACGATTTTTCAGGTCTCGGTATAACTTAGAGGAGAGGCTTGCTTATCTTATGTCATTGTTTGAGTCAAAGGAGAAGCTTCACAAGGCCATTGTGAGAAACCCTTCACTGCTGGTATGGGACAATCGCTTTGACATTGAAACTACCCTCGTACTGTATGAAGAGTTAGGTGTTAATAAAAGTGACTTGATTCAAATGCTCCTTTTGCGGCCAATGATTATTACAAGGACTTCATTTGATGATGAGAAGCTGGAATATATAGGAAAGATAGGACTTTCCAAGGATTCAAAGATGTATAAATATGTGGTGACACTAATAGGCATCTCTCGCGTGGAAACAATTCGTGAGAAAATGGCGAATTTGGCAAGATATGGTTTTTCTGATGATGAGATATTTGGTCTTTTTGGGAGGGCTCCTATTGTTTTGACATTGTCAACTGATAAGGTTCAGAGGAACATGACTTTCATCTTGGGCACAATGAAGCTTGAAGCTAAGATAATCCTAAAGTACCCGTATCTCTTGTATGCTAATATGGAGACTGTTTTGAAGCCACGCGTGCTTGTAGCAATGAAGATACAAGATATGGATTCTGAGTTGCAAATCATAGGACCCACAATAGTTAGGGCACTGAGGATGACAGAGGAGAGGTTTTTGAATTCGTTTGTCAAATGCCATCACGAGGAAATGGCCAATGAATTAATGGAAATCTATACAAGGACAAAAGAGTTGAAGAGATTAGCAGAGTCGTCAAAGAAGTGCATTACTAGAGGATTCCCATTCTGAACTGCTTTTATGTGCTTACCTGAAATTCATATCTGTTTTCTGGCTCTTCTCGTTGTTGGAAATTCTTTTTGTGACACTGGGATTGATATTTCTGTCTCTCTGGTTCTTAATGAAGATTTTCCGTTTAGTACAGTTTTATGATACAGGTGAGCTGCTAAACTTTTAAGTCCAGAAATAATGTAGGCTCTGCATTTGGATAGATATATTTGAAAGTGTGATCTTTGAGATATAAAAGCCACCATTAGAAAACTCTTATGACTGTAGAGTTTGATCCTCGTTGCCATTAATTTTCATAATTAAATTTCAGCATAACGCAGCAAAATGGGCTTCTGCATTATCTCTGCTTCGCCTCACCAATTAGACTTGCCAATCTATATATTCTTGCTACATGTACATGCATGTGGCTTTATGCTTTTTCACCAAGTTAGTCATGCAATACACTTTAGAAATAATGGATATACTAGATTTTATTTTGTTACAAGAGGGATTTGATGAGGCTATATCTTAATTTTACAGTAAGTTTAAAAGACTTTTAAGTGAGGGGTGTGTTAGATATTATTAGAATATTAGTGTTAGGAATCTACACTTATAAAACCAATCCTTGACCTTTGCATTTGCCTAACAACTTTGCAAATGTTTAGTTTAGATTAACTTTTACACAAAAATTAGCTTTTATGGCCGACAGCTTTCTTTGCAATGTTTTAATTAGAAACTCATTTGACCAAAAAATCAGCTATTTCAAACATTAAATTTTTAGGAGAGTTGGTCCTTCCGTCATTAACAAATATTAGCATATGTAGTACATAAAATAGCATCCATTACTTCGCATGTAGTGTATCATTGTATTGTACTCTATTATGATTGTGCATGCACTGGATGCTCTCTTTATTCTGTTAGGAAGTTAGTGTTATAGTCAGGGTTAGCTAGAATCTGACTCAGTAATGAGTCAGTCTTATAGCTCTATAAATAGAGCTTGTTGTATTAGAACCTGTTAAACTAATTCATAATATCATAATACAGATTTCTCTCAAACTCTCTCCCTTTCCATTACTTTTCTCTGAACTCTAATACGGTATCAAAGCTCTTAATTTGAGGGCCTAATCCATTTTCGTCTTCATCATGCATGGCTTTCGCTTCTTACTCATCTCAAAACAATCGTGATTGTTCCCTGAACATTATGCCATTGTTGTTCAACCATCATATCACAGTCAAACATAAAGTGAATTCCTCTTCCATGGAAAATGGATCATAAAGTTAGGCAAAATTGATATATTGTCAATTTAAGAATTGAGTAGAAGTGTCCTTATTTTTTGTGAGCTGACCCTCTCTATATGTGACGTTAAGAGAAAAGAGGGGTCCCTTGTGTTATGGAATCATACAAAATGAGTCAGCTTTTTCAATGGATTAACTCCATGCTAACCGTATGGCTCCTAAACTCCTTTCTTTATGCTAACTTCCTTATTTAGGAAAAGATGCTAACAATAAGTTGTGTATGTCGATTGTCTTGGCTCTACACTAAACTGTAGGAGCCTGATATAAAGGTACTTGCATATATTGCTAACCTGAAGGTGCATTTACTTAGCTATTATTCCTTTTTTTTTTAGCAATCACTTAGCTATTATTCTTTACGTATGAAGAAGGTATGGATAATACTGCTTTTGTGTGTGCACGCATATACCATGGAGGCTGGAAGGTTATTTATCTAAAACTCATTGAAATTTCCTTTTATGTTAAAAACAGGTACAAACCTAGAGTTAGAGAGAAGGGTATAGGCCTACAATTTTATTGTATTATCTTCATCTCTCTCTCGTGTGTGTGTGTGTGTGTGTGTGTGTGTGTGTGTGTGTGTGTGTGTGTGTGTGTGTGTGTATATATATATATTCTAAATGCTTCTTTTTTCTTTCCAATTTTGTAACATGATATCAGAGTGCAATTGCGTAGTTTTTTCTATTTTCTTTCAATCCAATTTTTCTTCCCCGAGTAATTTTCCATCAAGTGCTTTTCCCTTGTTTGTTCCCTCTTTAAGTCACTACCCTGGTTATGGAATGGAAGATGGAATCCACCATCCCCATCCATCAGTTGATGATTTTTTTGTTTGTTGCTTATGAAAAGGATAAGTTTGTGGGTCAAGTTGGTTCGAGGAAGCATGTGCAAGTCACACGTTCAGCTCGGAGCTCGTCACTAAAAGTTGGAGGTTGGCCTGGATCACCAGAATGGCCAAAAATGAAAAATGCAGAAGAAACAGATAAACACAACAATCTTTTAATGTGGAAAACAATCTCTAATGAAGAAGTAAAAACCTATAGGACATTAGTCCATAATCAAATTTTCACTATGTGAATAATGGGTTACAAGAGTCAAGCTTCTCTAGTCTTTCATTAGAGGTACACTCAATCTTGGTAACGTTAGCCTCGAAGGTACCGGTCACACCTTGTTCTCTTCTTCTAGCTTCCTCATTCAGGAGGCTATTAGTTACGACATCCATCGTCAGCTTCCCTTCAGGAGCCGAGTTGCTCAATATCACTACCAACGTGTCATAGCTTTCGGGTAGCGAGCTTAATAGCAATAAAGCCTGCATCTTGCCATCGATTTTCATCTCGGCTTTGGATAGTTGGTTCACAATACCTTTGTAGGTGTTGAGGTGCTCTGTCATACTTATGTCGTCCTTGTACTCCAGCTTTACAAGTCAGTGAACTATGTGTGCCTTATTCATGTGAGCCTTTTTCTGAATCATGGACTCTAGCTTCGTCCACAACTCATAAGCATCCGTGAACTCAGATACATGTTCGAAGAGGCTTTTGTCAATATATTTCCTGATCGTGGCCACAACCTCACGACTCAGGATCTCCCACTCCTTCTCGATTCTTCCTTCGGGTCTCTCTTCTTAGACGATAGGCTTATACAAGTCTTTGCAGTACAAGTGGTCCTCCATCATTCGTCTCTAGCAAGTAAAGTTTTCAGCAATCAGTTTGAACATGTCACCATCTTGGAAAATGCCATTGGTCTCCATCTCATATCCTCAGAACCCGTCAAACCCGGGCTCCAATGTTGTTAAAACGTAGAGTCTACGCCGAAACGGTAGGGATGAGCAAAAACGTAAAAACGTGAAACGTAAACGAAACGTAAGAGTTTACTACATACCCAAAAAATAAAATATCCAACATATAACTAAAACACACCAATACATAAGTCCAAACACTAAGGAAATAAAAACTAATTTTGAACTTAGTCATCATAATACATACTAAAATCAAAATACTAAGGCAATAAAATTATTAAAGAGATCAACATCTCTAATCTAAGTCAGCGGAGTCTAAGTCAATATCATCTTCTTTGTCTCCTCCTTCACTAATAAATTCCAGAATTTCCAAATCATTCAAGTTCCTTTCTTCATTTGGATCATCCAAGCCAAGGGGATCTTGATCTTCTTCAACATCTTCCAAAGTTTCTTCATATGTTGGTTCCACTTCCACAATCCATTCATCATCCGACTCAATTTCATCAAAGTTATAATCAATTCGAGGAGATTCTCTATGTTTTTTCTTGCCTAATGTTGAGTTAGCCATCACAAAAGCAACACTATTCATTGTCTCCTGCTTCAAACGATTTCTTTTCTTTGTGTGGACCTAAACAAATACAAGAAAATAATCAATACTAGACTAATATCATATTTTGAAATTAAATGCATTTCATATTAAAATTATACCATCTCAAAAGCACTCCAATTCCGCTCACACCCAGAGGAACTACATGTCAAGCTAAGTACACGGATAGCCAATTTTTGGAGCTCTGGAACACCATCACCATAAGATTCCCACCATGCTGCTGGACTCTTGGTTTCAACTCCATCCCTAGCAAAGGTAGACCCAAAAAGACCTCTACGATACTTGAATTCCTCAAGTTGTTCATCAATCTTTCTTTCTACAACTATATCTCCCACCATCCTTTTTATACAATCATATAGTCCAACCTTTACTTCATAATCAACTTTAAATGTAGGACAATAATGTTGTTTTGGGTTAAGGTAATAGCCTGCAGCATGCAAAGGCCTATGTAACTGCCTCTCCCATCTTGCATCAATGACATCCCAAATAGGTTGATAACTAAAAAAATGAAAAGATAACAAATTAATTAATTTTAAGTTAAAAATGTCTATAACTTTGAATTAAACAAATTAATTGATAACTTACAATGAAGGTTTTTTTTTGAAATCCTCTTCAATTTTCTCCTTGGAACAATCCATTGCCTCATAAATGGAGCCCATGGCTGCATCATCTGAATCAACTAACCGAAGCACTTCAATCAAAGGAAGTGCCCCTATCAAACAAATCTCAACCCTTTTCCAAAAGTGTTTATCCATCACTGCATTTTCAATAAGTTTTCCATTTGTTGACTTTGCATATTTGCTATTCTTCCATTCATCTGACATGAACATTCTTTTTACAGGAAGTCTATGGTCATGGAGGCATTTCAAAGTCAAATAGGATGTGGCAAAGCGAGTCATGGCGGGTCTAATCAAATCTTTGCTGCTGGTGAAGTTGTGCAATATTGAAATGAGAGATGTTCTTGAATAGATATAAGTTGTAATTTTTTTTCCCTTATAAATTGTGTCTTTATGAAGGGGTATTTTCTTCTCTAAATCTTCCAGCATCAAATCAATGCAATGAGCAGCACAAGATGTCCAATATATTTTCTTTCTTTTCTCCATCAACAAAGCCCCAACAGCTTTATAATTTGCAGCGTTATCCGTCATAACTTGGACAACATTTTCTTCACCAATCTCTTTTACCACATCATCAATCATCTTAAAAATCTTGTCAGCTGTTTTGGTGATGTGAGAAGCATCAATGGACTTAAGGAACACAATTCCCATAGAGCTATGCACACAAAAGTTGATTATTGTTCTTCTTCTTTTATCAGTCCATCCATCAGTCATTATTGTGCATCCAGTTTTCTTCCATAGAGCCTTATGTGTTTCAACAACAACCATTGTCATATCATATTTTTGCTTCAAGTATTTCACTCTACACTCATGATAAGATGGTGACTTGAAACTCGGTCCATGCTTAGCAATTGATTCACACATCTTTTTTAAATCATCACTATTCACAAAATTGAAAGGAATTCCATTATTATACATAGCAGTACAAATGTCAAGACATGCCTCCTCCCTCAAGTTCTTCTTGAATATGGTATTGAGGGTAATAGGAGGAGATGTTCTGATTTTCTTGAAAATATCGGAGCCACCACTAACATCTTCCTCTTGTACTTCTTGCACATTGCACCCCAAATTTTTGTTCAATGATTTGCCTTGTTGTGCTCCTCCAATAAGAAGATTCAACATCTCAATTTTTACTTCATCTGGCACCGCTATACATGGTTCAACATCTTTAGATGTTCCTGCCAAATGGTGCTTCACACGAAAAACTCCAGCAGACATTATTTTGGGACAATACTTGCATTTAAGCTTTTTTGTTCCTGGAACTTCAATTGAATGCTTCCATCCAGGATCTAACTTATTTCCAGGAGCATTTCTAGACAGCTTCCTCCCTCCAATAGTAGTGTTACTTACACTAATAGAAGCCGGATTGCTACTACTACCACTAGCACTTGATGAAGCCATATGATTTCAAACTATATTTAATCACAATTCAGAGAAATGGTCTCAGTTCTAAGCTTTCAAATTTCAATCAAAAAATAAAAGATAATAAAATGAAAAAAAAGAATCCATAGATAGAGCCTTATTATGTGCATAATAAACGCAGAACTACATATAAAATTCAGAGAAATATATAATTATTTTTATATTATTTTCTATAAAATAAAAATGGCCGAATTTGATTAAAAATAAAAACGCAGAACTACATAGATAGAGCCTTATTATATTTTTTATATTTTTTTCTATCAAATCATTCCACACACAAGCAAAGGTGAGTGGTGGCTTTGTTCAGAATATCAGACAAACGGTCCAAAAAAAAAAGAGAATAGGAAAAAAAAAGAGAAACAGTCCACCGCTAATATCAAGAAGAAAGAGTCCAAAAAAAAGAAAGAGAGAAACAGATCAGTAAATGAACGATGTAGACAGAAGAGATATCAAGAAGAAATGGTCCAAAAAAAACCGCTAGAAAAGAGAAGAATAGGAAAAAAAAAAAAAATTACCGTGCGAAGTCCGAAGCCTCAAATAAGATCAGAAAATGAAATAGACAGAAGACCACCACTTTATTTGTCCGAAGTGAAGTCCGATTCTGATTTACTGCTTGCGAAGTGAAGTCCACCGCTTGTGAAGAAGTAGACAGCCGAGACCGAGATCCAAAGACCAAACGAAGCTGCAGTCTTTAAGCTTCAAGAGGGGGGTATTAAAACATGGTATTTCTTTTTTTAAAACAAAAAAAAGTTATTATTTTATTTTATAGACCCATAAGGCCATAACGCATTCAGTCCGACCCAGAATTTTTTTTTTTTTTAAACTGAGTCAACTCGGTAAACTCGCCGAGTCAATCGAGTTTACCGAGTTGACTCGCCGTTTCAACCCATTTTACGTTTCAGCAACCGTTTTAACACGTTTTTTAGGCAAAAAAACGTAGAATCGTACGTTTCGACCGATTCGACACTACGTTTTAACAACATTGCCGGGCTCTGATACCATTGTTGGGTCAAGTTAGTTCGAGGAAGCATGTGCAAGTCACACGTTTAGCTCAGAGCTTATTACTAAAAGTTGGAGGTCGGCGTAGGTCACCAAGATGGCTAGCGCAACAGAAAAATGAAAGATGCATAAGAGATAGATAAATACAACAATCATTTAACGTGGAAAAACCTTCTCCAATAAAGAAATAAAAACTCACGAGATACTAGTCCAGAATCAAACTTCCACTATGTGAATAATGGGTTACAAGAGTCAAGCTTTCTTAGTTTTTCACTAGAGGTACACTCAAGTGGTATTCAATCTTCTCTCAAGAGGATACACTCAAACTTTTCTCGAGACTCGAGAGGTTCTCACAAAATCTTAGCTAACCTAATATAAGGTTCTCAAGTGTTTGTATATGGAGAGAAAAAGCTCTCTACATTCTTCCAGAATCTTCTACAATGATGGGTAGTTGGAGTGGTAGTGGTCGTGAGCCCAGCATCCATATTAATGAGGGTGCATGCTCTCATTAATGGAAGAACACCACCCAACACTGTTATACAATCCGACACCTAAAGTGGCTGACCCTGGTCTAATATGAGCCCAAGCTCTTAATGTTTTTGGTTTGTATGGAAGTTTGTTGTCTTGCTCTGAACAAAGTTTGGTTCCTTGATCTAATCAGAGGTTTGCTTCCAATTTATTTGGCTGTGTTTTTATTCTTGTTGTGGTCTGATGGTACACGAGTCAAATTGACAGGCTGGTATTCTTTTTACTTTGCTGTGGAATGACTTAGTTAAAATAGAGATAAGGTAAAATTAAATGTCCCAAATTAGGGGGGGAAATTCAAGAGAAATTTGGGTTTAAGGAAGTTGGTTGACTGTAAAGTTCTTGATGGAAATAAATTATGTATGTGTCCTATCTAGGGTGTGGGTAAAGGAAATTAATGATGGAAAGTAGGAGGAGTGAATGTTCATTTTTGGTCAGCATAGTTTGTTTATTAAAGAAATTGTAATCAATTCTGATTTTTTTTATTTGTGTTAATTTGCTTATTATTTATTTCCTACTAATTGTATTTATTATTGATACTTTTTAAGTGTAAATAATTTTTTTTTTTTTTGTGATGTTTTGTTTTTAAAAAAAGAAAATATGTATGGATACATGGTGTTTGACAACTTAAAATACTAGGTTCTCTATTGGTAAATAGCAATTACTTAGCAAATAATTTGATTTTTAAAATAAGTGATAACAACAAAAGAAATGACTAGAGAAAAAGCAAACCATTAAAAGTAGCCAAACAATCATGCAACTCAGGATTCCAGTTATTATTTTTTATTTTTTTATTTTTTTTGGTATAACCCGAAGGTATCCCCATTCAACCTCCTCCAGTCACCTTGCCCTCGGGGTACGGCCCTGTAGGCTAGCCCCTCATTGGAACAGCGGGTGCATTGAGCTTCACTATCGGAAGAAGGATGAGACTAATCTCCCAACCGAGAAGGAGAACTTTCCTCCTCTGACCCCCAAAGATTTTCCAAGAATTTGCTTGAGACAGAGTTTGAACCCCTGACTCAAGCAAATCCTTGGGAGCTCAATTGGCAACTGAGCTACGCTTGCGGGTTAGGATTGCAGTTATTTAACTGACAGTGATTGTTGATTTTGGACCAGAGTCCGGACACCTTTATGATTTATGTTCAAAATTCAGTACTTTTCCTCTTTTCCTCTTTTCCTCATGCTAAGGTCCAATTTTAGCTTTCAATCCCTTATGTAGAATTTCTCCTCTATCTCTTCACTACTTCATAATTGCTTAGTTTCTTTCTTTTCCCTCTTTCTCTCTCGACTGTCTCCTTATAAAGGAGTAAGAACAGGCAATTAAAATGGGAATAAGGTGGTTTACGTGTAGGGTAAACTCTCTTCCCTCTTCCTGTTGAGTAATGGTAGTTCGTGGGAGAGGGAGAAGGAGAATTCTCTCTCTCTTTCTCTCTCTTTCAACTATGATCATATTTTAATCTAATTATTTTCTAAGATGCTTTGTATGGTAATGAAACATGCTGTTTGACATATTCTCCAGTTCTTATGTTTTTTGTTTTTGTTATATCTGTTAGCCAGTAAGGTTTTTTATTTAAATTGAACTTGAGCTGAAAGATTGATTTCACCAAAGGAATTAAAAGATGTCATTCATTCTGTTATTTTGGCTTTCTACTTGATTCTTTTTGCATATTTGCTGTTGTTTGGACCATATTACTCATTGTAATAAATATAGTTACTTCAATCATCTCTCCTAATTTAATTCTGATAAAAAAATTACGTAATATTCACATAGTGGGAAAAGTCTTTTGTTGTTGTTGTAAAAGAAATATGTGATTCCTTAGCAAAAAATATCTTATATATGTTTATTTTACAATCAGGAGTTTACCAAATGTTCATGCTAATTATTTTGGTCAGAAATGCACTTGATAAGTGTAGGCAATTGGTCAAGTGCGTGTGATGCTCTTGCATAAAAATACATGAAGTGCTGACTTACTATATTGAAAAAATCACATTGTCAGTTGTTCAAATTGAATGAGAAACTTCTGCTTCTGTGCTTCTGTTTGTCTTCATTTTTCTTTTGTGACACTAGGAAGTTGTTTGATTGTGCTTAAAATTTGTCCCCGCCTATATATATATATATATATATATATATATATATATATTTTAATATTGGTTTTAAGGAAAAATGTATATCATTCTAAAGAATATAAAATTATGTCATTTTAAGAGAGTGAAAGAAATAGATAAAGGAGAAGATAGTCTGGACAAAAAAATATAAATGTGTGGGTACCGTCTTTTTGCGAGAATGAAATGATACAAGTTATGTCATTTAAAAGGACAAACATTTTCCCCTTGATTTTATTTATGAACTTTGTACTGAATTTGAAATTGGGTATTAAATCATTTCCTTCTGGGAGTGTTTATCATTTGGTATCATAGTGGGTACCTGGAAGAAGTTGTTGTAGGAAATTTTATTTTTATTTTTTTTAGAAAACACATCCCCTCATGACTCAACTTGTTGACTTATCTTCCTCGAGTAATTTAATATCTTTACTCTTTTTTAAAAGAATAACTCATATATGTCTGTCTTAACTTCATTTTTATAAATTTAAATTCTTTTAAATTAATTATGTATATCTTTTAATATTTAATATTTGCCAAACATTATTTAAATTATTTTTTTATATAGTTTAAAGTATTTTTACATTTTTTTCTTTTAATTTATATCTTTTTAGAGTCGATCTTTAAAATGAAATTATTTTCTGATGGTCGTTAAAGATTCATATTGCGAGGAATCAAAAATATTCTTTTTTTTTTTTTTGATTTTTTTAACAACCATCACTTTGACCTGTTTATTTCATGGGTTAAGTGAATATCCTTTAAAAAAAACATAAGATGTATTCTTTTAGTGATTTACATAAAATCTTATTAATAAGATTGTGTAAATCTGAAAAATTATTTTCTTTTTACTCTACATACATCAACAGTGAACGAGAACGGAGAAAAAAATAAATTTTCAAATTTATACATAATGTTAACGGTCAAATTTTATGTAAATCACCACCCAAGTTTACGTGCTTTTAAAACACTTTCTATCTTTTTTACTAGCATTCATGGTCAATATACCAGTTGTTGCTTGTTGAAGGACAACACCATCATGGTCCTTGTTCGAATGCTGGTATATTCTAAAAAAAAAGAAAAACTTTTTTTTCCCATATTTTAAAGCATAAGAGAGGAACAATGATCATTTTGCCACAGTTCACCAAATTATTTATCACCACACGAATAGTAAAAATTTCCAGAATGTCACGCGGCATAATTCTCTATACTGTGCAGCGAATTATGTTTATAAATAATTCGCTACATAGTATAGCGAAATATGATGTGTCAGGCTACACAGTCAGTAAAAATGACACGTGGTCAAGCTGACAGCAAAACAAGCATAATTTGCTACACAGTGTAGTGAATTACTCCCAGCTTGACATGTGTCATTTTTTGTTGACTGTGCAGCCTGACACAGTATATTTCGTTACACTATATAACGAATTATTTGTAAACATAATTCGCTGTACAGTGTACCAAATTCCAGAAATTTTTAGTGCAGACTTGACACTTTGTAAATAATTTGGCTTACTCTCCCCGTAAGAGATGCTACCACGTGAGAAAAGATAAGCCGGTCTTTAAATATAAGTGATGGGAAGCCAATTCGTTTCATCGAGTCAATGTCTTCTTCGTCGTCGAACCCTCAATGGGTCTACGACGTATTCCTCAACTTCAGAGGGGATGACACTCGTGACAACATCGTTTCTCATCTCCACGCTTCACTCTCAAATGCTGGAATCAACACTTACATCGATGACAAGCTTCCCAAGGGAAAAAAGCTGGAATCTGCACTATTGCGAGCACTAAAAGGGTCTCAGATAGCTTTGGTTGTTTTCTCCAAAAGATATTCGGAATCTAGTTGGTGTCTTATGGAGCTTGAACAAATAATTGAGTGCCACAGAGCTTATGGCCAGGTGGTTGTGCCCATATTTTACGGTGTTGACCCATCGGTTGTGCGTCATCAGTCAGGTGGATTTGGAGAAGTATTGGAAAAACTTGCAAAACAAAAAAAATTCTCAGGGAGAAAGTTGCGTACAGTTGTGAGGGGATGGAGGGGGGCACTCACCCAAGCTTCGAATTTCTCTGGTTGGGATATGAAAAGTTGCAGGTAAATCAACACTTTCTAGCTTCTAATATAATAGTACTTGGCTTCTCTTTTCTCATGTCACATGAGATAACATCTCTCGTACTATAGACACAACAAGATGTAGATCACACTACTTGTTAAAAATATAAATAGAAGATAATACGGTAATATAAATAGAAGATAATACGGTTTTCGATACCTCAACAACATAACAAATTTCCCATATTACTTTGTTGTTAATAGGGAAAAGTTGAGCAATACCTTTGTGCTTGCGTAGTTTGCTTCAAAATCATTCATGCTTCTGTGTTTTTTTTTTTTATCATATATACAATATAGTTTGTAAAAAATAAATAAGCACATGGGCATATATGATAAAGTAATATACTTTTTTGGAAATTGAGGTATGCGATAAAAAAATCACAAAGTCATAACTGATTCTGGAGTAAACCACTTATTGATGAACTTTGATAGATCGAATGATCCTAGCTAATTTAGGATATGTACCGCATGTTTGGATTTTTTTTTTAAAGCTAGAAGTGACTTATAAGCATAAGTTAGGCCAAACAAGTTTTGGAAAAAACTCTTATAATGAAAAGTTCTTTTTTTATAATGAATAGAAAAACTGAAAACTAAAAGCTCCTAGAAGGAGTTTATTTTTAAGCTCTTATCTATTTTTTTTTTTGAATTGTGTGCTTCTTTTTTAAATGAAGAGTTATAAAGATAGAGAGAGAAATAATTTTCTTGAAACATATGCTAATTTTTAAGCTAAATTTTTTTTGTAATTAACAAACAGCTTTTAGTTTTTTTTTTTTTTTAGCTTTAACTTCTAGCTTAGAAACAAGAGGATCCAAACATGCTGGTAGTCTATGGAAGAGACGGCGCAACTGATCAGTACTGAATAAGGTTTAGAGAGTTTATGTATGAGAAACTTAACCCACTGTTTACAGATGGAGTTACATATATGTATGTTGAGAGATATGATAACAGATCTTACCTCTTAATATACGGGCTGTTTGCATCTGGCGTACTATGTTGTCACTGGCAGATCCTGTGGGACCCCATGGGGTGGTCCAGAACAATATGGTACTTTCATTTGAGGGAAATATTTATTATGCTCCAAGATCCTCCAATGATTTGGTGCTCCCTTTCACAACACTAATTTTTTCTTTCCCTTTTTATCTTTTTTATCTCTGTTCTTTTTCTCATTTTCCAATTTTATCCTCATATTTACACTAAGAGACCACCTAAAAAATGGTGGTCCCTGCCCACCATAAATTCTCTCCCATTTGAGAATGAAGTATGTTTTAAGCTTATCACCTTTCTTAATTCATGCTCATTGTGTCTGTTTTATAAATATTATTGAAGGAGCGAAGCTGAACTAGTGAAGAAAATTGTTCACGATGTTTCGTCAAAATTAGATAACAAATTATTGTCTATTACCGATTTTCCTGTTGGATTAGAATCTCGTTTGCAAGAAGTGATTGGGCTAATTGAAAATCAATCAAGCAAAGTTTGTATGGTAGGGATCTGGGGTATGGGTGGATCGGGTAAAACTACCACAGCCAAAGCCATCTACAATAAAACTCATCGCAAATTTGAGCATAAAAGTTTCATTGAAAATATTAGAGAAGTTTGTGAGAGAGATAGTAGAGGGCACATTGATTTACAACAACAACTTCTTTCTGATGTCCTGAAAGCAAAAGTGAAAATACACAGCATCGCGATGGGGACAACTATGATCGAAAAGAGACTTTGTGGAAGAAGGGCACTCTTTGTATTTGATGATGTGACTAAGTTTGAGCAATTAAAAGCTCTATGTGGAAATCGTAGATGGATTGGTGAAGGAAGTGTAATAATCATTACAACTAGAGATATGCGCCTACTTACAGAACTTAAAGTTGACTATGTTTATAAAATGGAAGAAATGAACAAAAATGAGTCACTTGAGCTCTTTAGTTGGCATGCTTTTGGGGAACCGAGGCCAACACCAGACTTGATTGAACTCTCACAAAATGTGGTTGCTTACTGTGTTACAACATCAATATTCTCCAATCCGAGACCTTGTGGGAATGGAGCCCTTCTAGTTGCTATTAGTGCAGCATCCCCCATACCGAGGACGCTCAACCAAAGAGTTTTCGTTGTTCTCCATGCCTTTACTTTCGCAGAGCTGCCCTCTCCCTTTAAGCTCCAGGCTGTAGATTCCCACCAATGGGTGTGCTGGCTATGTCAGACCTGGTTTGTTGAAGAAGGTGCCTCACATTCAAAATATAAATCTCTTCGACCTTTGTCAATAAGCTCCTTCGGCAGCAACCCTCTGAAGTGTGCTCCAATATTAGCGTTAGGGCTGCTATTTCTCCCTCTCTTATGGAATGCATGCTTACCGTGATGTCCAAGGTCCCGGCTTCGACTCGGCCTCTCCGCAAAAGTGGGGGTAAGGCTTGGCTCGTATGTCCTTTCCCAGACACTCACGAGTGGGTATTGAAGGTATTGAACTGGGTCGGCCTTTATTTATTTATGAAATGCAACTATAGACCCTTTTGTTTGAAGGGTTTCAATCACACCAAGCCCATTTGATGTGCTAATATTATTTAGGACCCCATTTGCTGTGCTAATATTGTTTGGGCCTAAGCTGGTTGGCCCATTATGGGTTTCCTGAATGTGGGGCCTGTTTATCGAATTTTCATCTTGGTCTGTCACGTCTTTGAAAGCTGCCCAATTGAAGATCCATTATTTACCTTTCCTCCTAGCCCAATTGTTTCACTTAGGGCCATTTTCCGTAGCACTTTGTGTGCTGAATAATTAACCAGAGAGGGCCACATATCAGAATGGGTACCGGTCCCAGATGACAAAGCTGATCGTGATGGATATTCAACTCCAACCCCATATTCGCTTTGGTCTGGTGCAACTCCACACCTTTCCAGCCCTACATCATGTTCCTCCATCTTTTGCATCGATCTCATCTCTTTCCCCAAATCTGCCACTGCATGCAAGTGCATTTCTACCTCAACGTCTTCTTGTTCCTCGTGATCTTCTTCATCGTCTTGCACTTCTTCTTCTTCTTTTTTCCTAATTTCTTCTGTCTCTTTTTCTGGGTTTTGATCTACCTCAGTGTCTCCTTCTCCATCTACCCACTGTGTCAACGTTATTACTTCTGCCATTCTTGCCACCTGTTGCCTTCCAGCCACCGCTCTAATGTCCTTATGCACAATAGCTGTCCCATTCCTTTCACAGATCTTCTTCTCTTCCTTTTTTGGATCTGTCTTCTTCTTCAACAGCTAATTTTTCTTTTTCTTCAACTTTTTCACCATCTGTTCTTCCTTCGTCGTGCACTCCATTCAGATTTTGAATGTTGTAACGTTGATCTATTACATCCTTGAGTTTCTGAATTGTTCCTTGCAATTGAAGGATAGCGTCTTCCACCCCTCCCAATCTTTCTTCCCTCATACGACCCATGCTTTCTTCCATTTTCGTGATTCTGCTTTTTTTTTTTTTTTTAGATCTGGACCGGAAGCACTCCCTAGATCAGAAATACTCTGATACCAAATTGATGTAACCCAGAAAAATACAAGACTGAATTCATTACTAATGGAGGCAATAGGCATAGCCTCTCTTTTCATACACTAATACAATATAAAATGCAGAAAATAAACCCAGAAAATCTCAACTACCCCTCAAATCAAATACCTAGGTTCAAGAGTTTCCTAGAGGTCTCTCAATTCCCCACTAACCATTTCTGAATACATGCCTCCTCACCTCCCACATTGCCTACCTTTTATCCTATATTTTAGGAATATTCTATAATAGTTCTGTCACAAACTAACTAATTCACTCCTTTTAGGCCCATGGCCCATCAGATACAATTCCAAAACTTGTCTTAACTGATTACAGCAACAGCCTAAGATAGCTTTCGGTTAAGACACCAAGAGCCAAATAAGCCTGAGGCTGCAATAGCTGAATGATGAGTGAACTTGGATGGCAAGCACACCAAATGAGTAGTACAGTTAACAAAGCAAATGGTTGCGTTAGAAAACTATTGACTGAATTTTTTTTTAAACTTTCCTTGTCTATATCTTTCTTTACACACTACATTGTTATTATCTTAAACATTCACCTTCAGGAATTGGGAATAACACCGTAGTGTCACAAAAAGTTCATTTGAATAGCATAATTACATATATAACTAAGCTTTTGGTTCATGATACAGGGATTGGCAACCAATGGTTCTAGTGATTTTTTCCTACCGGGTGATAATTGTCCTAATTGGTCAACCTATACAGGTGAAGGACATTCAGTGTTTTTTCAAGTGCCTGATCGTCCCATGAAGGGAATGATTTTGTGTGTTGTTTATTCATCAACCCCTGAAAACATGGCTACTGAATGTCTTATTAGTGTCTTGATCATTAATTACACAAATTGCACCATCCATGTATGCAAGGGAGACACGGCAATGTCCTTTAATGATGAAGATTGGGAGGGTGTAATATCAAATCTAGGACCTGGTGACAATGTGGAGATTTTTTTAGCTTTTGGGCATGGAGTAATTGTTAAGGAGACAACCGTGTATCTAATATATGGCCAGTCAATTACTTTGGAAATTGAGCCATCAATTAGCATGGAAATGGAACCATCTCCTGAATTGAACGTACAGTCATCTCCTAATGTGAAAATAGAGCCATCACCGAAGCCAAAGAAAAATATCTTCACAGTACTTACAAAGAGAATGGGAGAATGTTTATGCTTGAACCGGAATTGAGGTTTCAACAATTTTTTATTGGGGATGCCTTTTTCATCACATAGAATTCACTTGTTTTATGACTTGCAATGTTTTCTTGAGGAGGTTCTGAAAATCTTAAAATCTTTTCAACGTCATCATATATCATGATTACTTGACTAAACAATGTATGATACTATACAACTGTAAGGAAAATATTTGGTGGAATACAGATATTTTACTCGGAGTACAAGTTTGAAGTAACCTCTCTGTTGGTATTAGACTATTTTGTGATATTTAAGGGGAAAAGGTAAATAAGACAACGTTTGGTACATATATTAGGTGATATTAAAGAGAAATTGTGCTTACCAGACTTGCTTGAAAACTAAAATTTGTAAGCAAACCCAGTCTTCGAATTAATCACCATCACGATGAATCTTGTTATGTGTCTGCAGGAATTTTAATGTTGAGCACGATAAGCACCACTAGCCATTGGTGTTCATTAGCATGACGAGCTACAACGACTCCATCATTAGGAAGACACACCTCAACACTATATCCAAAGTCCCCCTTATTTTTCCAATGCATGCTGTTAATTATTAAAGGGAACATATCCACTTACCATTAAAAATGTTTATCATTCCCAAAATCAATTTAATCACCGTTGATTTTCATCAATTTAACAGTTATAATTTATTGGAAATTAATAGCATTTATTGTGTCATATTTATTAATTAATTATTAATTCCTAATAAATTATAATCGTTAAATTGACATAAATTAACATTGATTAAATTGGTTGCAAAAAATGGTAAAAAAAAATTGGTGGTAAGTATATCCTGCCATCTCCCCACCTCTCCCACACTTTTGATATAATTAGCAACATTTGTTTTGAACATGCTCGAAGTGAAGCTTTGGAAACCAATATATAAATCCAAGAGTTGGCAAAAATGTGCATTTTGTGGGAGAATTATTGAACATTAAAAATAACAAAAAATGATATTTTACCGACAACTATTGTTAACTTGTTTCCAAATACGTGTATATCATGCAATAAAATTATTTCTTTAAGCTTTCAATAATAGTGGTAATTCGCTGCACATATTGGGTCATGTGTGGGCCTGATTCAAGTTGCATAGTTACTAATACTAACATGATAAAGAGAACCAAAGATAGCAACATATTAAATAGCCAAAAAAAAAAGAAGGAGAAAGGTTTGGTATTTCATGTTCAGTAAAAAAAAAATTAAAAACAGTTTTTGTTTTTAGGTTTTAAGACAGACTTTAGAGAATAACCTTGAGGTGTTTTTGTTTTGTTTTCCACTTTCTGTTTTCAAAAGAAAGAAAATACGTAGAATTGATGTTTTCATTAAGGAAATAAAGTTTTCTATGTTGCATAAGATAATTAATCTGATACAACACATGCAAAATGGATGGAATGTATAATAGCCCACATAAATTAATTGTTAAATAATAGGATTAATCATGGAATTAAGCATGGATTATAATATGATTCTATGATAATTATTATGAAAGTTCAAGTATGCCAAACAAGTCATTTAGGACAAAAAATAATTAAATTATAAGGGACCAAAGTGCAATTTTGCCAAAGTTGGCCTAAATTCAATTATGACCTCATAATATGATTAATTAGAAAAACTTATGATATGGAAATATAATTTATTTAGTTAGAATAATTTGAGAAGATTAGGTTATAAGTAGAGTAAATTTAGGGACTACTTAGTAATTTAGTGGGTCAAAGTCAACCATTCAATTGATATTCCACTTAAGTGACTTGTCAAAGTTTTTGGGAGAGAGTGAGGCCTCTCCAATTGTCTCATTTTTATTTTTTTCATTTCTGTATTGTTATTTTCATTTCCATGTTCATTGTAATTTTGCTTGTTATATAATTATCTCTTTTTTACTGTCATTTGAATTGTCTCTTGATGAATATATAAAAATCTGATTATTCAGGCCAATTTTTCTTGTTCTTTGTGTTATTTCTGTATTCGAGTTGTTGGTCTCTATCACATAGCTAATATTCTTTGCATATAATGATGTTGTGGATGCTGCTGCTTTCTTTTCTGTTTGTTTGCACATGGATGTTAAAAAGTTGTTTATCAAAAGCTTATTGCAGTTTCATTTATGTAAAAAAAATGGTAATAAGCCTACTGCTTTATTCAATTGTATTTCCTTCATCTCTCTTTTTCTCTCTCCATTTGATTAAATTAGAGCGGTATCATTCATGTGACTTGAACCAACAATAGTTGCAATTGTAATGTTTTTCTTATTTCTTTCATTCCTGTTTTCTTACGTAAGTGGTTTTTCATATAGCGCTCTTCCCCTAGTTTGTTTTCTCAGTTAGTCATTACGCTGTTGAATTGAAGATATAGATCCACCATCTGACCATCCCCATCCCCGAGTTCATATGTTCTCGGTAGTATTTTAAAATCTCGTCCCGTTCGGGTCGATCCCGCCAGATCACTGTCTCCTTCTCCATGAGAGTTGAGGTTAACAATTAAATCTTACATGCACGTTGACTCCCCAACCCCATTGAACCCGTGACTTTTGGATTAAAGGGGGACTGCTGCATTTTTTTTTTATAAAAAAAAAAAAAATTAAACATGCAGAAACGTCGTTTGATGTGTACAAAAACAAAAACACTTGCTGCTGCTTGATCTAAAACTAGATCTGAAATCTGAATTGTTATTCTTCTTCTTTTCTGATCTTCTCTCCCAAATCTAGACTCAATCTCCTTGATTCGGTGCTCTCCTCTGCCGTAGTTGTGGTTCCTACTATCCTATTCAGTCTTCTCTCTCCTTCTCTTTCGCCGTGTTGGTTTTTCTCTTCCTACCATTGATTCGTCACGCCGCCCCCTCTCCTTCGTCATTCTCTCTTAGGTAAGAGATTTCCTTTCACATTTTGTTGTAGGTGTGTGGGAAGGAAAAGGAGGATCTGAGTTTGATGATATAATTTTTTATTAACTCCATTGGAATATGTGTTTTATGCGGTTTTGATAATTTGATATTGATTAGCTTGTGTAATATTGATTTGTAGATGTAATTGGTTGAATTATGTTAAATATATTTTGAATCTTTATAATTGGTGACTTGATTTTTTAAAATTTTTTATATAGGATATATATTAATATTTTTTTAATATATAAAATTGGATGAGCGAAATGACCCTGTTACTCCCTAAACTCCCTAATTAAAACTGTGACCCCTGACCTCTGACTAGTTCGAATTGACCCAGGTCTCAGTTACCCGGTGGGTTCCCTGGTCCGAACGGTCATTTGGATCGGTTCTGCAGTCATCTCGGTTTGGATCGGTTGACCTGGTCGAGACCCGGCAACTCGGTTATCCGGTTGACCCGGGTTAGACCGATTGACCTTTTTTTTTTCTTTTTGAAAAACTTTTTTTTCTAAATTTTTTTTTTGGTTTCTATGAACTCTTGAATTACACCATGTTCATATTTTGTGAAAATGTGATTAAAAGTAAGGTGAAAATAAGAAGATATTTTGGATTAGTGCAGTTCGTTTATGTAATTTAGTTGTATCTTATAATGATATAAAGAAGTTAAGTGGAGATAAACACTAATAGTCTCATCTCAACGTTAGAAACTTTCTCTTTAGTGTATATTTCATGCCTATAATTTGTTATCATGATTTAGTTTATCTCTATTATATCAAGGCACAAAAGGTGCATTTAGCTTATATTGCAATTTTAATCTAATGTTAGAATATGTTCTAGGGCTACAAGCCTAGAAATATATAATATTGTTTGCTATCATTGAGAACTAATTTATTTTTTGAAGTTCAATAGTAATTTTCTTATGTGAATTTTTAATATAAGTAATATTTTTATATTTTTTAATATATGAATAGTAAATTTGGTTGAACCAATAATCTAATATCTCAACCGAGTCCATCATCAATTCGAGTTTTAAAACAGTGCCGGGGCTCGATCAAATTGATGACCGTACTGAGTTCTTAAACACTAGTTCTCAGTTCGTTGAAAAGTATTTTTCTTTGCTATATCGAATATCCTGTTGAAATATCTTTACGTTTATTAATTTAATATTTAGTGGACATTTTTTAAATCAAGTCAACTCACGAAACCTAAAGTGAAGTTTGAAATTTTTATTTATTTTTTTAGTAAAATAAATGAGGTTGACGGGACACTTTGTCAAATTGGAATAACTCAACTAATTTGTACCCTTACTTGAGAGTAATTTAATATCTTTACTCTCTTTTTTACGAAAGAATAACACACCTTCATTTTTATAAATTTAAATTCTTTTAAATTAACTATGAATATCTTTTAATTTTAAATATTTTTTAAACTTTATTTAAATTGATTACGTCTTTTAATTTTCATATAATCTCAAGTATTTTTCAAAATATTTTTTCTTTTAATTTATATATATTTAAAGTAAACCTTTAAGCATAAGTTTCATCTCATCGCTCTCTGTATTTTTTCACTTTTGCTTTGTCTCGTAACCGTTTGACTTGTAAATTCTTCTGATCGAGACAATGTCTTATTCTTCATCCTCGAATCATGGATGGGTCTACGACGTGTTCCTGAACTTCAGAGGGGAAGACACTCGTGACAACATCGTTTCTCATCTCTACGCTTCACTTTCAAATGCTGGAATCAACACTTACATCGATGACGAGCTTCCCAAGGGAAAAAAGCTGGAATCTGAACTATTTAGAGCAATAAAAAAGTCTCAGATAGCTTTGGTTGTTTTGTCCGAAAGATATTCGGAATCTAGTTGGTGTCTTATGGAGCTCGAACAAATAATGGAGCGTTACCAACGACGTCGTCAGGTGGTTGTGCCTATATTTTACGGTGTTGACCCGTCGGTTGTACGTAAACAGTCGGGTGAATTTGGAGAAGTATTGGAAAAACTTGCAAAACAAAAAAAGTTGTCAGGTACAACGTTGGATAAAGTGGTGCGGAGATGGAGGAGGGCACTCACCCGAGTTGCAAACTTGTCTGGTTGGGATATGAAGAATTGCAGGTAAATTAATACTTTTTTTTTTTTTGAAACTGAATTAATACTTTTTAGTTACACATGCTGTGCGTGGTTTAGTTTGGCAGTTAATGTAAAGTTATATGCATTTAGTTATATAACGAAGTCGTTTTGGGATTGAAATATTAGAAAATTACAATTATAAAGATTATAATAAGAAATAAATTAAAATTATAAAATTTCTCCCAAAATGATGTCGACATGTCATATTAGGGTTATTGCAGATAACTTATATGCACTAATTGTAAATCTTAGCTTGGTTGGGTTTTCTTTGACAAACTGAATTGAATTGGAAAAAAACAAAATTGCAAACTGAATTGATTTTTAAAATTAATTCTGAATTCAAATAAAAATTACAAAAAAATTAAAGGAAAAAATAAATAAATATATATATATATATATAAATCTATGATAGTGAAAATTAAAAAAATAAAGAAATAAAAAATAAAAGAAACAAAGGTATATAAGATAAAAAGAAAATAAATAAATAAATAAAGAAATAAAAAAGAAGAAGACAATAATTAAATAAATAAGAAAAGAGAAATAAAGAGTGAAAAAAAAATGGTTCAGTTCAAAAACTTTTTTTTAAACCAGTTCAGCTCAAGCAACGATTTTTAAACATTAATTTTTTAAGTATAATATTTTTTTTGGTTCTTTTGTACATCCCTAAATTTAATTTTTTAATTAGTTCTGGACCTAAATGAAAGTATGAAAATATTGAGAAAAAAATATAAAAATTGAAAATATAAATAATACCACAAATTTGAAAAAAAGAAGTTAAAAAGGAAAAAAAATTAAAGTAATAGTAAGAGAGAAAAATACCTAAGAAAAAAAAGAATGAAAAGAAAATTAAAAACAAAAAACTAAAGAAATAAAATAATAAAAGTTAAGATAAAAGAAGGAACAATAAATATGGAAGAAAAAAAGAGAGTAAAAACAGAGAGAGAACAAACCAATTTGGTTCTTGGATTTTTAAACAATTTTTGTTCTCAAACTAGTTTTCAAAACCAGTTCAGTTCATAAATCAGTTTTCAAAAATAATTATGTTCAAGAACTGGTTTTTAAATAGCAATTCAGTTCAAGAATTGATTTTTAAAAATTATATTTTTTTTAAGTGCAGTTCAGTTTTTTTTTAGTTCTTTTGTATATGTATAGATATGATAATATGAATGTGAATATAGATCGTATGATCCTAGTTAATTTAGGATATATAGTATGAGAAGGGTTATATTTATAAAAAAAATTATTTACACTTTTTTATAAACTACATTATCAGAAGTACATTAGGCTACACTATGTAGTACATTGGTTTACACTATATACTTTCAAGAGTATATAATATAATTTACAAAAGTTTATAAAAAAAATTGTAAATGTATCTATGCGCGTATAGTATATGAAAGAGATTGCAGAATTGGGGACAGATCACTACTTAATACAGCACATCTAATACTACTCATGCTTAGGATTGGCAAAATAGGCCAACCCGACTCTGCGCGCAGCCAAACCCGCATTCAACCTGAAAAAAATGAGTCGAGTTAGGGTTGGTTTGAAAAAAGAAAAAACGAGCTAGAAAACCCAACCCGACCCGAGTCGAGTTAGGGTTGGCTTGCGGGTTGGCTAAAAAATACGGCTCGTGGGTTGGTTTGAAAAAATAGCTCGCGAGTTGGCTCGAAAATTGGCTTTGGGTTGACTCATTTTCAACCTATTTAAATGATCCTGTAATATTAATGCACCAGCTATGTGGCTTATATCAGGTTAAACAAAGGGTTACAAAATGAGAAAGAAAAATGAAATATTTTAATTTCAAATTTTCTTAAAAATCTGCATCAACATCAAGAAACAATCAGAACAGAACCACTTGCTACCAAGTGAAACAAAGCCAACACAGCCTAATAATATAAAAATGGCAGGGATGTGAGAAGATTAGATACTTAAGTTTAGAGAAGGAAAAAAATGATGACAACATATATGAATTTTGTCCATTTTTGTATATCGTATATCGTATTTTGTATTTTTTATTTTTAAAAAAAACTCGACCCACGAACTGGCTTGTTTGACCTGCGGATTAACTTGTTTTTACACTAGCCAGCTCGGGTCGGGTTGGGAGCTCATTTTTTGCTGACCAATCTTGCTCATTTTATCGGAGTTTGGATCACTGCTCAATTAAGAGAATAAGGTTTAGACTTTAGAGAGCTTGTATGTGAGAGTTTTTTTTTTTTTTGTAACAATGTGAGAGACTTGACTCACCTGTATCTATCAAACCAATGTTATAAAATCCGGATCGACCCGGCCGGGTCGACCTGGAAATCGGTGAACCGGTCATGTAATCGGTCCGGTTTTCATATTGGACCGACCATGTTTCAGAACCGGCGTGACCCGATGTGACCCGGCTGGTTTGCGTAAAAATCGGTGACCCGGTCGGTTCAACGAGTGACCCGGCCTGGTCTATAAAAAAAAACTAAACTAATTTTTTTCATAGATTTATGTCTTTTTTTTCTTTTTTTACTTTCAAACACGAATGATTTGTTTTCTTTTGAAATGTTTGAGTGATTTGGAGCTTATTAACTTACATAGATTATGTACCTACAACACTAATATTATCTTGATTATGCAATATGTAAGGAATTTTGATTTTATTTATAGTTAGAGATGTCGTTTACTGAACCTGAAACACTAGTATCACAAATATTATATGTTTGATTGATCTTTTGTTGGACAATGATGTGTAATTTATTATTTTTATATTAAAATATTTGAAATTGGTATATTTTTTTACAAGTATTTAAGTATATTTATAAATTTTTTAATATAAATTATAGATTTACATATACTTACCGGATCGTGCGGTTGAACCAGTGACCTACTGGCTGAACCAGTGACCCAATGACTCAGTATCTCGACCGGACAATAACTGGGCCGGGTTTAATAAGATCGTATCAAACCGTTGACTTATATGATAATAGATCTTCCATTCTTATCACCTTTCGTAATTCATGCTCATTTTGTCTGTTTTATAATAATTATTGAAGGAGTGAAGCTGAACTAGTGAAGAAAATTGTTCACGACGTTTTGTCAAAATTAGACAACGGATTATTGTCTATTACCGATTTTCCAGTTGGACTAGAATCTCGTTTGCAAGAAGTGATTGGGTTAATTGAAAATCAATCAAGCAAAGTTTGTATGGTAGGGATCTGGGGTATGGGTGGATCGGGCAAAACTACCACAGCCAAAGCCATCTACAATAAAATTCATCGCAAATTTGTGCATAAAAGTTTCATTGAAAATATCAGAGAAGTTTGTGAAAGAGATAGTAGAGGGCACATTGATTTACAACAACAACTTCTTTCTGATGTCCTGAAAGCAAAAGTTGAAATACACAGCATTGCGATGGGGACAACTATGATCGAAAAAAGACTTTGCGGAAGAAGGGCACTCTTTGTATTTGATGATGTGACCAAGTTTGAGCAATTAAAGGCCCTTTGTGGAAATCGCAAGTGGATTGGTAAAGGGAGTGTAATAATCATTACAACTAGAGATATGCGCCTACTTACAGAACTTAAAGTTGACTGTGTTTGTAAAATGAAGGAAATGGACGAAAATGAGTCACTTGAGCTCTTTAGTTGGCATGCTTTTGGACAAGCAAGTCCAGTAAAATACTTCACTGAACTCTCACAAAATGTGGTTGCTTACTGTGGAGGACTACCACTAGCTCTTGAAGTCCTTGGATCTTACTTATATGAGAGGACGAAACAAGAATGGGAAAGTGTATTATCAAAACTGGAAATAATTCCCAATGATCAAGTTCAAGAGAAATTAAGAATAAGCTTTGATGGTTTAGGGGACCAGATGGAAAAGGATATATTTCTTGACATATGTTGTTTCTTTATTGGTAAAGGCAGAGCCTATGTTACAGAGATACTAAATGGTTGTGGTCTTCATGCTGATATTGGAATAACAGTGTTGATAGAAAGGAGCCTCATAAAAGTTGAAAAGAATAACAAGCTTGGAATGCATGATTTGCTACGTGACATGGGAAGAGAAATTGTTCGTCAAAGTTCACCTGAAGAACCTGAGGAGCGCAGTCGATTGTGGGTTCATGAGGATGTAATTGATGTATTGACACAGCACACTGTAAGATCTTTCTCTGCATAGTAATTTTGAAATTTTGAAACTTTTTTCAGAATCGTTTTCTTCTTCCTATCTTTTGGCTAAAAATTGTGGGAATGCTTAGGCTTCACAACTTTATGTATTGCTTATTTGCTTTCTAGTGAGAAATCAACAAATGTTTCCCTTTATTTTTAAATTTTTTTCTCACAGGGAACACAGGCTATTCAGGGATTGGCTTTTAAGTTGCAAGGAACTAGTAGAGTTTGCTTCCATACCAAAGCATTTGAGAAAATGAAGAGACTGAGACTTCTGCAACTTGATTGTGTAAAACTTGATGGAGATTATGAGTGTCTTTCCAAACTCCTTAGATGGGTCTGTTGGCAAAGATTTCCTTTAAAATACATACCTGACAACTTTTATTTGGGAAAAGCAGTTGCTATTAACTTAAAACACAGTAATCTTTACCAAGTATGGAAGGAGCCCCAGGTATACATTTCATGAGATTTGTTTACATGACAATTGTAATTGTTTCCAGTTTCTACCATTTGCTTGTCTAATTTTTCCTTTGAAAACATTTCTCTTGCAGTTGTTGGAGGGGTTAAAATTCCTCAATCTTAGTCATTCCAGGTACTTGACAAACACCCCTGATTTTTCAAAACTACCGAATCTTGAAAAACTCATTCTCAAAGATTGTACAAGCTTGTCCGAGGTGCACCAATCCATTGGAGATCTAAGTAAACTTCTTCTGATAAATTTGAAGGATTGTAAAAGCCTTAGTAATCTCCCAAGGAGGATCTATGAGTTGAAATCTGTGAAAACTCTCATACTTTCTGGTTGTTCAAAGATTGACAAGTTAGAAGAAGATATAGTGCAGATGGAATCCTTGACAACTCTGATTGCAAACAATACTGCTGTAAAACAGGTCCCCTTTTCCATAGTAAGATCCAAAAGCGTTGGATATATTTCTATCTGTGGATATGAAGGATTAACACGTGATGTGTTTCCTTCTCTCATATGGTCTTGGATGTCACCAACAATGAATCCCCTATCCAGCATTCCACCATTTAGGGGCATGTCATCGTCTCTAGTTTCCATGAAACTACATATTAATAATTTGGGCTCTCTATCACCAATGCTTAAGAACCTTTCAGAACTTCGAAGTGTTTGTGTGAATTGCAGCTCGGAGTGTCAATTAACTCGAGGATTACGAAGAATTCTAGATGACTTATGTGATGTTAATTTTCCTGAAGTGGAAACAGCATCATATGCATCCCAAATTTCAGATCTTCCATTGAGATCACTTTTAATTGGAATGGGATGTTGCCACATGGTCATGGATACCCTTGGCAAGAGCATATCACAGGTTCCTTCTCTATCTTCTTACCTTTACTGATCTTTATTATTAAGAGAACATGATAAACTAACATAAATGATTGGGTCAGGTGTGTAATGTAGAAGTGATACAATTCCAAAATTTGTCTCAACTGATTATAACAACAGCCTAAGATAGCTTGCGGTTAAGACACTAAGAGCCAAATAAGCCTGAGGCTACAATAGCTGAATGATGAGTGAACTTCGATGGCAATCACACAAAATGAGTAATACAACTAACAAAGCAAATGGTTGCGTTAGAAAACTATTGACTGAATTTTTTTCCAACTTTCCATGTCTATATCTTTCTTTACACATTACATTGTTATTATCTTAAACATTCACCTGCAGGAATTCGTAATTACACCATAATGTCACAAAAAGTCCATTTGAATAGTATAAATACATATATAACTAAGCTTTTGGTTCATGATACAGGGATTGACAACCAATGGTTCTAGTGATTTTTTCCTTCTGGGTGATAATTGTCCTAGTTGGTTAGCCTATACAGGTGAAGGACATTCAGTGTTTTTTCAAGTGCCTGATCGTCCCATGAAGGGAATGATTTTATGTATTTTTTATTCATCAACCCCTGAAAACATGGCTGCCGAATATCTTATTAATGTCTTGATCATTAATTACACAAATTGCACCATCCATGTATGCAAGGGAGACACGGCAATGTCCTTTAATGATGAAGATTGGGAGGGTGTAATATCAAATCTAGGACCTGGTGACAATGTGGACATTTTTGTAGCTTTTGGGTATGGAGTATGTAACATCCCCGTCTCGAGCCGGTTCAATTAACATACATATGATACAACAGAAACAGCGGAAAACTTAAACTTACGAAAATACGAGCTAACTTTTTCTTTTTCTCTTTTAATGTTCATAAGGCGTTAACGAAAATCGGGCAGAGTAACCTCTGTAAATCGGACAACCGGGGATTTCCCAATCCCACTCCTAAGAGTTCATGATAGACAGTTTCAACAATATTTATATCCAGAAGTACCAGTCATGCAATTATAATCAGATACCCATCCATGGGCGCATGCAAAACTTGGCTCCGTGCCACTAATCTAACAGCATGCAATCCAAGACATAAGCATAACTGAATACTACATAATCATATCAACATGCCTGAATACAAAAATGTACATGCATCAAACTGAAGAACATGTACAGAACATATACAGGCCATATACAGAGTGAAAGATCAGACATAATGATCCCCAAAATAACTGAAATCTAAACTACATCAACACACTCCAAAAAAGGTAGTAGCCTACAGCCACTCAAAATCCGATCAGTCGAACGTCTCAGCCACGTGCCGCGTCTCTGCCTGCTGAGGGTTCACCGGCAGTCTGGGAACCTGAAATCATGTCCCCAAAGAGGGGTGAGATTACAAATCTCAATAAGCTCCAGGTTTATAGAGAATTCTCCATACCCCTGGCTCACTCCTGCATGAAGGTCAGATACAGAGTATACAGATACAACATATAGCAGATATCATAACTGAGCAGAACATATAATCATATCATAACAGAGACGTGCGCCGTCATTTCCAAGGGATGGCCCCAAACGGAAATAGAGTAACTCAGAGGTGTACACTGTCAATCTCAGGCAAAACCCAAGAAGACATTCGTGTACCAAAAGTCAATACAGAAATCATATTAGAACCAGTCTTATCATATCATATCATATCATATCATATCATGTCATATCATATCATATCATCAAATATCTCTATATGAATGCACCTATACAGAGTGTCTACACAGTCATATAGTCCAACCATAGTCTACTAACTATGGTGGAGCACTCAAGTAGGAAAAGACTCCTTAAACATAGAGCTTACCTCTTGAAGCTTTATCGATCTGCTTACTTGTGACACAAGTTACTTATATTTCTTCAAGAGATTCCGATCCTTTTTAGTTTCTAGGTACACCTAGAGCAAGAATCCACAAATACAAATCAATAAAATGCTATCATGCCTAGATTTTCCATAAGGCATACATTTTATCGCTTATCTTCATTTCTTTACGTTTTTGCCAATACGCAAGTCATGCCCATAATTCTATAAATCCTTTTATTAGACATTTATTACAATTTTTCTATTGCTCTCTAGCCCCAAAGACCTTAATTGGCCGAAGCCAAACTAAGAAGGCTAGGACTTTCATTGGGTTTATTTAACCAAAACCAATAGTTCCTAGAACCTCATTTGTTCCCTAAGTTCTATCTAGCAATTTAAAACACATCCTTTGGCCCATTGTTTCTCTCAAGGCCGAAATCCTTAAAGGAAGGCCTAAGGTGCTCTTTCTTTATCATTTCATTTCTTTTCCTTAACTTTGCAACTTGCACTATATATATATATATATATATATATATATATATATATATATATATATATATATATTGTCCAATTAAATTTTGGACAAAATCCCTCTATGGCACCTTATGGCCTAGCCTAAAGGCATGACACCCTAATATATTTTTTTCTTACTTTGTATTCTTACTCATTCATCACTTTTCCACTTATTTCAACACATGAAGCCTTCCAACTACGTGGATTAAAATTTTATACATCATTCCCTCATAACCATATGAAAGGGAGCCCACACCATGGATTTTTTTTTTTATTTTAAACATTTGCTTCACTTAATTTTTGTAACTTTTACATACATAACAATTTCACAATCCATATCATTTAATTTTTTTTTTTTGCACAATGAATCCTCCATAATCCTATATGAACGAACCATAAAGGGAGAAAGCATAGGATTTTTCTCCAATTTGTTACATACATAATTATGCTTATTTTTCCATTTCTATATACAAAACATCAAGAATCCATCATCAATTAAATTTTAAACTAATTTATTTCCCACCCAACACATGCTCACAATTTTCATGACTCAAATCATCAAAATGAAGCCATAGAAATAAAGGTTTCTTACCTCTAAACACTTGTACAAAGCCTAGAGAGCAACCTCCAAGCAAAGCTCCATCAAAAACTCACTTTTTTTCCTCCAATGAATAGTAACTCGAAAATGGGGGGAGGAAGAACTCTTCACACACTCAACAATAGCTTAAATTGATGGGTGGAATGGGTTCATTGGGTGGTTTACAAGCAATTTCATGTGGTGGGTCATTGGATTTGGAGGATTAATGGTGGAGAAATCAAAAGAAGAAAAATCAACCCTAACCCCCCTTTCCCAAAGTGCAGATCGGCCATGCAAGAGAGAGAAGAGAGTGTTTTATTTTTTTTGTGAGAAAAGTGTCCACTTAAGTGACTTATAAGGTTAGCACATGTGGCTCTTTAACCGGTTGTTTTTCTATCGCGTATTTTGACTTAAACTGACCCGGAACTAACTTAAAGCTACGGACATATTTTTATTTTTCTAAAATAATTTACATCAATTTTTATTTCCTAAGGAACAATATTCATGATTCACAGTATGGTTTCTACACCGTTTTTGACGAAATGCACTGTGAACCAGTAACTGTACTTTATTTACTTTTGAAACTTAACACTTATAAACTTATTATTTTCCTGGGCCTATATTGACTTGCTTGGCATATATTGGACTTATTATTCTCATTTCATCAAATTTTTTTTCTGGACTCTACCGGTTGCTTAAACAGCAGTACAAAATACCCGGTAGAAACACTATTCATGATATTTTCACGAAAAGTGCCAGACTATACAATTTTTCATTCTGAACTCATATTTGTCGTCAGAATTGTCAAATTATGTCTCTGAAATCACTTTGCTTATTTAAGCTCTACCGGTTAATTCGCAACACTGCGAATTTTCCGGCAGAACACATTGCTCATAACATAGTCATGATTACAGTCAAAATACTCGGAATTTCTCACTGAATCTAATTATGGCATTTAAGTCCTTAAATTAAACCTCTGATTAAGATTTACCAATTGGGGTCATTATAGAGTAACTGTAAAAAAGACAACTGTGTATCTAATATATGGCCAGTCAATTACTATGGAAATTGAGCCTTCAATTACTGTGAAAATTGAGCTGTCAATTTCTGAGGAAAATGAGCCATCAATTCCTGAGCAAATTGAGCCATTAATTAGCATGGAAATGGAACCATCACCTGAATTGAATGTACAGTCATCTCCCAACGTGCAAACAGAACCATTACTAGAACCATCACTTGAATTGAACGTACAATCATCTCCTAACGAGAAAACAGAGCCATCACTGGAGCCAAAGAAAAATATCTTCGTATTACTCACAAAGAGAATGGGAGAATGTTTATGCTTGAATCGGAATTGAGGATTCAATAATTTTTTATTGGGGATGCCTTTTCCATCATATAGGATTCACTTGTTTTATGATTTGCAATGTGTGACACCCTGCTGCCTGCTGGCGACTGATATGTTATCATACATTATGCTATTAAGTGCATCTTGAACTTAATTACTTACAGCGAAAATAACATTAAACTTATGCGGTAGGAATACGTATAAACTTTTTCCGTTCTGCATTAACTTATAATCATTACTACTCGTAATCATTACCACTCGATTCCTTACTTCGCTTAATTAGTCATTATACATGAATTAAAAGAGTCATACATTACTCATATATAAGATAATTAAATATCCCATCATCAGAATGTTGATCAAATAATAGTGTTATACTCCACACCACTCGTTTGGGCAAGCAAATCAGTGAGCATACTCATTCATTTGACAGTAACAGGGGCTGTCTAATGCATATGAGATGATTGATTTGGATTAGTTTGAAATTTGGATAGCAAACTCGAAATAGGCTTATGAGTAAGACTCGTCATGTTGCCACGAGCATCAATAATTTTGGGCTTTTTTATACTTTATTCTATAATTTAAGATTTTCAATAATTGTTAATTATTTCCATATTTGTTTTTCTTCGATTATATTAGAGTGTGTGTTAATTGTGGGTTATCTCTTTTGATTGCGTTTGATTATAGTTATTTACCTTTTTTGTTATTTCGTTTTGCCTATTTAAGGCTTGGAGAACCTTATTGTTATGAGGTTGTTTTTGGTTGAATAAAATTAAGAAAAGAGAAATAGTATTTTCTCGCATTTCTTGTATTTTTTTTTTTTTGTTTAGCCAATTGGTTACCACTTCAGCATTATTTGATATCAGAGCCCTGGTTGTCATATAAATGGCTGAAGAGAATAATGGCAGTCGAGGTCGTGGATGATGGGGTCGAGGCGACGACAGTGGTAGAAGGCATAGTAACACCCTTAATGGCGACGACAAACAACCACACATCTATGCACGAAATGCCATAATTGTAGCTGCAATGGCAGAACAAGATAGACAAATTCAAGAGCTCGAACAACTGCTTGACCTAACAAAGTCGGACGAGTCAGATAAAGGAAGGGAGTCTGAAAGATCACCTCATGTAGAGGAAAGGAGCGAAAACCCATTCTGAAACTAGGTGTGACAAGGACAAAGTTAACCTGGTGATAAATCCTTTTTTGCTAATATTGGAGTGAAGATTGAGATCCTGAAATTCGAGGCACCACTCATCCAGATGAATTTGTTAAGTGGTTTACACAACGTCGAAAGGATCTTTGACATTATAGACTTGACATAAGACCACAAGGTCCCTGTCTATTATGAATCCAAAGAAGAGGAGAACAATGAGTATCCATTCTATGATGAGGTCCTTATCTATGATGAATTCGATGAAGAGAAAAATTATGAGAATCCCATTATGGATGCTTTAGTTTATGACGAGTTCCCTATCTATGATAAATTTGATTGGGAGCAAGACGATGAGAATCCAGAGGCGGAAGAAATCCCTTATAGTGATTTCGGTGTAAAGTCAATTATTAGAAATACTAATATATCTGGCAAGTTCAACCCAAAGATGTCATGTGGAATGATCCTTTATTCAAGAAGCCTTTAGTTTGCAAGCAATATTATGAATTTGGGCACAAAGGGCATAAAGACCTCATGCTCCATGCAGATAAAGATTTAGCTTTTGGTAGAAGCTTAATTGGAGATCGTCAGGGGCAATGGGACTTGATGTTACACCAGGTAGAGTTTTCCCATAACGGATTACAGAAGCGATCATTGAAACAAATTGCAGGCAATAGTCCCTTTGGGATTATTACATCCCGTAGTACTTCGGTTGTTAACATGCATGATATTATAGCGTACATAGAGGAAGACTTGATTTTATTAAATATGAAATCATCTTATAAAAATGTGAGTTAACTTTTTCCAAAAAGTTTTCTAAAAACATATCCAAAACGTTCACATGAGATATTGCATTAGCGTAATTCTAAACCATACATCTACTAACTAATTCCATTAGCCATTATTAGGGGCCATTAAATAACCGGATATGACAACAAGTGTCATTCCTGAAAGAGTCTCACTAATAGCATAACGATTGTTTAACGAATATCTAGGAGATAAGAATCTCACTCAATATCATAAACCTAATAGACACAGTTTATATAATCAGTCATCTCACAAGTCTCACCTGGACTGTGTTTCCCTCAATGGTCAATACATACATAAAAGGCTCCATGCCTAAAACTCAAAACATCAAGTACATAATATTCATGTCATCATCACATACATCTAAATAAATCCATAGTGAATACATCATTCTCCCATAAGCTCATCAAATACAAGTTATGAGCATTATTACACAATTAAACATGGTCACAAAATAACATAACTCTAGCATGTTAAAACACTATACATGCTATCAAATGGAACATCCAAAATGAGCAATCCACTAGCCACATGCCTGGTCCTTACCCATGGAGGGCTCACCACTATGATAGGTACATGAAATGATGTCCCCAAGAAGGTGCGATATAATAACAATCTCAGTAAGCTCAAGGTTTATAGAGAATCCTCTATTCCCTTGAGCCCATTTCCTATATGACAAGTCAGATATAAAGCATACATAACATCGATAGCATAAACATAACATCATATCTCATTATAAACAACTATTCAAGGATTCTTCTAAGAATAGCCAACATCCTGACATGTCCAACATGCCTAATGTGCAATAACTCCAAGGGTCCAACCCAAGGTAGTCTACACACAACTATCTGTATAATATGAAATATCTTCAAGGGAATGACCCAAGAAGCCTACATACCAAGTCACTGGCCAAGATCATCATAACATACATCATTAGAGCATCATAACATCAAGAATCATATAATATCTATATGAATGTGAATGAATGCACATATACAACATATCTCGTACTTTCATACAATTCAACTATTGCCCACCCTCATGGTGGAGCCACAAGAGAAGAGGAACATCTTAAACCAAGAGCTTACCTCTGAGAGCTCTACACAAGCCCACTTGCCATGGCAAGTACGTATGCTCCAACTCAATGTCCTCACTAGCAGGTATATCTAGGCACACCTAGAGTAGGAATCATACATATATATCACTAGCAGGTCTCACTAATGTTTCGACTGTGTTTATGGATTATATGAACCGTTTGTTCAAGCCATATCTGGATCAGTTTGTGGTTGTGTTCATAGATGATATTTTGATATATTCAAAGAATAATGAAGAGCATGCAGATCATCTCAGGATTGTTCTATAAGTGTTGAAAGATAATCAATTGTATGCTAAATTTTCTAAATGTGAATTTTGGTTGTCCGAGGTTCAATTTTTGGGCCATGTCATATATGTTGATGGAGTAGCTCTAGACCCTAGTAAAATAGAGGCTATGATGGATTGGGAGAGACATAAGACTGTTTCTGAAGTCTGAAGTTTCTAGGACTAGCCAGTTATTACCGAAGATGTAACACCCCATTCTAGAATCGGTTTATTAACATTACATATGGCATTAAACGCAGTTACAATCACAATAATTGAATTAACGTATGGATAAACTTTTTTCCTTTTTATTTATAAAAATTTCTGTTTAAAACCAATTCCGTAATTAAAACAATTCCAATAGCTATATCATAACATAAACTGTGTGATACACCTAATTTAATTTTAGTTAGACCATATGTTGCTACTATAGCGTGCCAAGTAGTCCCCTCAGACCAACAATGCTTAAAAACTCATTTTTATTGGTATTCAACACTAAAATCCTCCACTTTTAATTTACTTAAAGAATTTTATACTAATTTTATAGCCCTCATCTCCCAATATGTTATATTTCTCTTCGCTAGATATGCGTGGGTTCAAACCGCGCTCAATTCGGAGCACCGTAGCTTAAGTTATGAATTTTTGAAGAAAAATGTGTTGAATTTCGCAGGGTCCCGCGCTAACATCGCCAAACCCATGCTGATAGCGCCCGAACACTGATTTTTTCACATATTATGGCACCGTCAGCGCCAACCCACTATTTGGTGACGCCAAAAGCGCCAAGTTTCTGGAAATTTCAATATACTTTGGTATTTTACCCGTAACTTGAGTTATACTTATTCGATTGATACAATCCTGGTCTCGTTAGAAAGCTAAGAAAAAGATCTATAACTTTCATTAAGACGCAAGGGTCTGAATCCATCATATAGGATATGAAAAATGGACAACAAGACATAATTTTCTTACATTTACATTGATTCTCAACCCCAAAGGTTTTCTTTCACCTAATTGACATATACAACAACTTCAATACATGATTTCTTAGCAATTTCCAGACACACCTTTATCAAAATAGGCATCTGTTCCCTTCTATCACATACATGCAAACACAATTGCGTAATAATCAACATTCCAGGACTTAGACTTAACAAAACACATGATCAAAGCTATTTTGCTCCTTTCCACGATCAAGGATGCAAAATGACTATGGTCATGGTCTAAGTCCCCAAAATACGTACTGTTAGTCCAATACAATATTATTACCAAATGTGCATTTTATAAATATCTTTCTACTAAAATATAAGATGCAACCAAATATAAATACATGTGAGGCACTTAAAACAATCACGTCACATGCTATCATATGGAAATCTACTCAGACCTCTTGCCTCATTCCTGATCTGCATCATCCATGCTAATACCTGAAATACCAGTCCCCAAACGGGGTGAGATAGAACTCAATAAACCCAGGGTTCTTGGAGAATTCCTCCAACCCCAGAGTTCACTTCCTGCATGAAGGGTTAGTATACACATGTCATAGACTACATCATATATCCATAGGCAATAACAGTAATGATCTAATTGCAACATGCTCATGCATTCCAATGGCCAAAGAATTAAACAATCAAATCATCACACAAGCTTTAGTTGCATCTTAGTCCTTTCCACTAAGCGTACAACCTAGCCCCTAGTGCTTGTCCATTGGCCCTTTCTCCAATGACGCAACAATACTATATGAATGTAAACATACCATAATACTAACATTATCACTCAATCATCCATTCATTAACCATTGCTTTCATAAAAGCAATGGTGGAACAATAAGAGGGAATAACCTCCAAGATCCAAAGGTTTACCTTTATTGTTTTCAATCTTCCTTTGTCCTTCACCAAATTCCACAATCAAGCTTTCCTCTAGCTCACTTATCCACACCAACCTTTCTTGGTATGACACTTGGTAATTCCTTTCAATCACAAATGTTACCTAAACAAAATCCGAAATTCAATCAATAAAGAATTCATTTGGAATTGCTATTAAAACAAGATTTTCTATTCAACACCTCTATTAAGATGCATATTCTATCAACTTCTCAATTTTCCTATGGTAACTAAAGGAATCCTTCCATTCACATTAGTCACACAAAGCACCACAATGTTTGACCACAAGATTAGGCAACTTACTAATCCTTGAAATAATCCAAATACCCAAACCCAGCTCCATTGGCTCCTCCAATGCTTGATCACTCACAATTGGTCCACTTGCCTCAATCCTAGCAATCATATAGACACAATCAATCAAGGCTCAACAATGCAAGAAAATCCACACTTTCAAACATAATTTTCCAAAAGTATTGAAACTAACTCAAATCACAAACTAACTTCACTTCTACCATTTATCTAGCATTCCTAACAACTTTTACAAAGGAATTTAGTCTCAATTTCTCTCCAACATACCCCACTATTCATGCATTTTCATAAACTAAACCCTAACTATGGCTCAAACTCAAAATAACCAAATGAGTTAGAGTTCTTATCACAAACACAACCACAATGGTCCAAAGAAGGAGTTCTAAGCCACAAGAATGGGAGATTTCACCTCAAGCTCCTCCAATGTCAAATTTTTGCCCCGTTTCACAAGTAATATCTCACTCCATAATGGTTCCTACTCCAAACTAAGTTAGGAATAAGAAAGAAAATGAGATTTGAAGTGGTTTAGGCTTTGGAATGAGTGAAAAAGATGAAGAAATGAAGGAGTTATGGTTTTGTGGCTCAACAATGGTTCCTCCCTCTCTCCCTCTCTATAAGAAAATATGTATTTTGCGACGGACATTCCGCGACGGTTAGGTGCCAACCATCGCAGAATAAGTTACAACGACGGTTACTTCGACGGTCCATTGAACCCTAGTTGAATATCACAATTCCACGATGGCAATTAGCGACGGTTAAGAACAGCCGCAAAATATTTCATTCAAAGACGGTTAAATCGACGCAGAATAAAAATCAGAGACGGTTATGAACAGCCGCAGGATATTTCATTTAAAGACGGTTATAACAGACGCAGAATAAAAAATCAGAGACGGTTTATGAACAACCGCATGATATTTCATTTAAAGATGGTTATAACCGAAGCAGAATACAAAATCAGAGACGGTTATGAACAGCCGCAGGATATTTCATTTAAAGAAGGTTATAACCGACGCAGAATACAAAATCAGAGACGGTTATGAACAGCCACAGGATATTTCATTTAAAGATGGTTATAACCGATGCAGAATATAAAATCCTATTTCAGTTAACGCTGCTAGTTGTTACATTGCAAGTCCTAAATAGATCTTCTTGAAATCAATTGATAAGACATGGAACCCCATATCACTAAGGCTTAGACTAGTGATTATGTACTTGGACCCATTCGTACCGTCCAGGAAGAGGTACATCATTGACATCGTCGAAACTGTACCTGCTAAATACAGATAGACAAATAATATACGTACATTATATTAATAAATGGAAGAAAAAAACGTGATTCGCTTGGAGAAGAAGGTGATGTTGTGACAATTCAATGTTTAGAACAACAAATCTTCTAAAAGAGGTAAAGAGAAGGTAAATTTAATTTAATGTTCTAGTGATTTGTTCTTCTAACACTTGAGAAATGAGAATCAATTCTACTTGTTAATGCAATAAAGGCTACTTTTTTTCCCTTTATTTTTATTTTTTAACTTTTGTGGTTTATAAAAGTTTTCACAATATAATTTTCTCAAATTTGATCAGAGTTGAAATTTGTGATTTTGTCAAGTGATAGTATTAGTATATTGGACTGGTTTGATTTGAACCATGAATTACTCATACTCTGATCCTGCTATTTGACAACGGATTCGGGAGAAATTAGGATATGGTGCAGTAGGAAATTTGATTGGGTAATGGTAATGGTTATATGTATTATGGTTACTCAGAGTGATGAAATATTGAACCTGACCCTTAGTCCAAGCTTCATATTTGTTATTCCAAGAACTCATACTTGGTTCGAACCAAGGTTGTTTCAGCTCATTGTCTGACTATCATTGTCTAACTATCAATTTGTTTGCAAGTTTATGAAGGAGTTGGTGTCTTTCTATTTGTTCCTATTTCAAATTTTCAGTCATACTAATAGCATCTTGTGTTGTATTCCTGAGTAATTATAGCTAACTATAATGTCTAGATAGTAGGACCTTTTTCAAGCAACAATTCTCTTAGAATGTTATTTTGTGAACTTAGGGTGGGGGAGGGGGGATAAAGAGAAGAAGCCCTCTGTTGTTGTCGTTCAGGGCCCACAACGAGGGAAGCCAATCTTTCAAGAATGTGCCAAATATTGTTTAAGCTCAAACATAACCCCCTCCACTCCATATTTATTATAAAAAAATAAATATTAATTGTTTAATATTAAAGAACGAGGGTGTAGAAAAAAAATAAAATATGAAAAATGATTTATTATAAAAAAATGTATTAAATGAAATTTGTTTTCTTTAAGTATTGAGACCGATAGCCACATATTTATTCATTTTTATTGAACATATTTTATTTTAATATTAAGATAAAAATATTTGTCCTCTTAAAGGACATAGAATTATTTGATTGAAAAAAAGAGAAATATAAAAATTTAATATTTTTTATTTAAATATGAAATTAAAAAATTATCCACTTTATTCTCCCATAAATTCTCATTATTTGTGTTATTCTCTCATTTAAAACAATATAATTTTATACCTTTTAAAACAACAAATATCAAAGAAAATAATATTTACTAAAATATTAATTTTGGTTTAGCGCTCCCTACCTTTTTACTTTCCCCTCCTTAACTTTTTATTTTCCGCGCTTCTTAGTAACCTTTCAGTTGCCTTTCCACCAAAATAACTTTTCGGAAAGACCTTTTCACCAAAAAAGATTTTCTCTTTGTTTTCTTCCCTTCTGCTGCTTCTCCGTCTTTCTACATTTTCATTATCTTCTCTTCGGTTTCTTTCTGAGCCCACCTCTATCTCTTTGTGCATGTTTTTCATTTTTTCTTTTATTTGTGTTTTTATATTGCTTTTCTCTTTTTACTTGCTCTCATAGATCGTCGGCGTGTTCTCCGTTCAAGTTGCAGTCTCAACCTCACCAGCGTTGCCACACATCTCTCTCCAGTAAGCTCTTATATTCTTGTTCTCTGCACCTTACTTTTCTTATCTTTAAAGTTCAGTTATAGCTATGCTTTGTGTTTTTTGTTCCAATGGTACCTAACTGAGTTCCATTGCGTATTTTTGTTTTTTATATTTTTCTTTTGTTTTTTGTATTGTTTTATATTTTATTTTCTTTTTTGTTCCAATGCTTTTCTTATACCCTAATGTGAATAAAAAATCAAACCCAAATGTCAAGAGAACAAAACAATGGATTCTTTAACTTTTCGTTGGAGATGTTCTAATCCTTTCGTTGGATTGGGTATTTATTCATATTGTTAAAGCTTCGATATTTTTTTGTTTTCCTCACATTCTATGATTCCGTTGTTAGGTAATTTGATCCTTTTTCTTAACACTCTTATAGATTGTTGTTCTTTTCGTTTTGATTCAAAACGCAAAGTAGCAGAAGAGAAGTTCCGATTTTGTTTTTCACTCGGAATTCTCAAATTTCTTATAATTAATGGAAGAAAGTTTTTTTTATTGATAATAATAAAGAATTTCTCTCTTTTTTTTACTGAGATAAAGGATGAAACTTTACATGCATTTCTTCAAAAGAGCAAACCATTATTTATTTTTATTTGTTTCTTCCTTGATTCGTGTTTTATTAAAAAAAAAATTATTATCAAGATGTTTCCAGGAGAAATGGAACCAAGCAATATTTTCCATCAAATCTGATGTGTAAATATTCACAAATGAATTTTTTATTATCTTTCTTTTTTCATTTTGGGAGTCGTGCTGTCTGCTGATGGAAAAGCCCAATCCAATTGTTGTTTTTTCTGCGCTGTCTGCTAAAATAGCCAAAGTGAGATATCTACACCTCCTTCGAGGCTCTGGCCTTTTTGTAATTTACCTCTCAAGGCTTCAATGTTGAGTTCAATAAGATGACATTAATCCTTATTTACATTTTAAAATGCATTTTCTTTGGTAAAACTTTGTTTATATATGTTTTTTCTGATAATTATCTGCTACTCTGGTTTTTTTACCTGCGATCTGCTTGTATTATTAATTTATAGAATATATTAGAAGGGCATAATTATCACCAGTGTTTATAGAATATATTATGGCACTTGTAATTTGTTCCAATTTAAATATTATCGATTAAGAGGTCTTTATTTGTGATTTGTAGGCTTCATGTTTGGATTCCTCCATTCGTATCAGAAGGTCTTCATCAAATATTAACATATCATCCACACAATAAGGTCAAAATGAAGGATTCGCAACTCCTCTTGATGACTCTTTCATGGATGACATTTAAATTCTAGATATTTTGAAAACTTTGTACTGACATTTTATTGGATTTTTTTGTGATCTTTAATTTTTGTTTAGATATTATAGTACTTTGAGATTTTGGGATCTTTATTTTGTGTTTAGATTATAGCGCTATGGGAATACATTTTGTTGGACTTTTTTGTGATATTTACTTCTTGTTTAGATTACAATTCTTTGAGATGATATTTTGTTACACTCTTTTGGAATCTATACTTTCTGTTTAGATGATATTACAAAATATCAAGTTTGATGTTTTTGAACATTATGATCGATAAATGGTTTAACAAAAAAAAACACATTATGATAAATGACATTTTTATGAATGATCCTGTTTTGTTAATAATTTTAATTATATTTGGACGACATGTGATTGTGGTTTCATTGTTAGTAAAAAAATTAAAGATATATTTCATAAATTATGTATGGAATATAATATTGTATATTTAAATATATCTATGAGATAAAAGTATTTCAATAATAAAATAATAAAAAATCACTATTATTCAAATTTAAAAAAATTGAATTTTTGAAATATTTCATACACAAAAAATTGATTAATTTTTTTAAATTATTGAATAAAATAATAAAAAAGTATTACATAAATTTTGTAATTAAATTATCAAAAAAATTAAATTGATTTTTGAATTAT
>JAVKPL010014588.1:0-86417 GCA_032173675.1 Gastrolobium villosum
CACCGCTGCATGCGCATGCTCCTGCATATAACGTCCCCCCGAACGTCCTCTTCCTCGCCCTCGTCCACCGGTTCTATTTGGTGGGAATCCAATGATATTCCAGCACTTGGAAGGATCGTGGTTAGTTTTTCCACAGTGAGGACATGGGAACCGTTCAGTCTGTTTCTCAAATGGCACACGTTGTCGTTCAGTCTGTTTCTCAAAGGGCACACGTTGCACTGTTTTCTCCATCTTCTCCTTGGATTCAACACGCGATGCATAGCCCACCACGTTCGCTCTTTCTTCTTGATTACGCGCTATGTTACGGTGAGTTTCTTCTTGCGTAACCGTGGCATACACTTTGTTCACAGAAGGCAGGGGCGAGCTATTCAATATTTGTGACCGTAAGTTGCCAAATATGGTTTCGTCCAAACCCATAAGAAATTGGTAGACTCGGTCATGTTCCCTCTCTTCTTCAGTCTCCTTCGCGTATGCACATTTATCTCCACATGCACACGCCTTGCGAGCTTTGCTCCCTTCAAGCTCGTCCCATATTCCTCGCAGCTTTGTGTAGTATTCTCCCACACTGCTGCCAAGTTGTTTTATATTAGCCAAACTCGTTTTGAGCTGGTACTGACGGGAGAAATTTTCCACAGCATACCTTTCTTTTAGGTCGTCCCAAAGATCCTTCACCTCATCAAAGCATTTGATGAATGGTTGGAGCTTTGGGTCAATGGTGTTGTGTATCCAGCCATTGATCATCGAGTTACACATCTCCCAAGCTCGCCATTCTTCTGCGTCTTCCTCGTCTGGTTTCTTCACGACTCCGGTTATGAATCCCAACTTATTTTTGGCCTTAAGTGCGTTTTTCATGAGCTTAGCCCAATTTTCGTAGTTGGCCTCTCCGCGCAGCAATACAGTTGTAAGCAAAATGCCTGGGCTATCTGAGTTTGCCAGGTGATACGGGGACGCCGGGTCCGACGGCTTCAACTTGCTGGCTCCTTCTCTGGCCATACTCGTAGGGCTAGCTTTCACACTTGTCTACACAAACTTTGCGGAAAGCGTGGTTTATCAGGAAGGCTCTGATACCAAAATAAACTTGGTATTTTGATTGTGTTACTATTATATTCAAAAGAAGCCTTTAAATAGGCAAACCAATACAAAGGCTACGTACTCTTACAAACAGAATCTCTAAGATCCTAACAATCTCCAATATCTAAACTCCTAATTACAAACAGAATCTCTAAGATCCTAACAATCTCCAATATCTAAACTCCTAAACAAATATTATCTATAATTACAAACAGAATCTCTAAGATCCTAACAATCTCCAATATCTAAACTCCTAATATCTAAACCAATTAACAATCTCCAATACTCCCCCTCAAGTTGGAGCATGTAAGGATGAAATGCCCAACTTGGGAAGAAATCCAAGGAACGTGCGCTGTCCTAAGGCTTTGGTGAACAGATCTGCAAGCTGGGCAGAGGAACGAACATGAGCAGTAACTATGGTATTTGCCATGATATGGTCACGCACAAAATGACAGTCTTGAGTGAAAATCCCTTTTCAACTTCTTCCAATATCATTTTTTTCTATCCTTTTTACCTTTTCATTACTTCTATCATTTTCTGCTTATGATGTATCCTCTATTTTTTTTATATTAAGTTTGCTGAAAAAAATTATTTCCTTGGTGTCTGATAACCAAATTAATGTACTTGTCTATATTATTAACATATAAGGGTCAAGTTTGTTAGTCAGTTTGTTAGTCAGTTATATTTTTTTGTTACATGTAAGTTAGTCAGTTTGTTATTTGTTGTTAGTCAATTTGTTGGTTTCGGTTAGTTTGTTAGCTTTGCTTTTCTGTTTTCAACTTTGTGTTTCTGTTTCACCTATAGGCTTACTGATATATAAGCAGTAGCCTTAGCATCTTGTACTCACTTTTGATCAATCAATACAATGATTTTCTTCATTCATAATATGGTATGAGCTCTGGTATTCATCTGGTTCATCTTCCTTTCTTCCTTACAATTTCTTGCCAGTTTCTGCACTATAGAAATGGCAAATGTTAATCCTCTTCCAGATTACTTTACAAACCCAGCGAATCCATATTTTCTACATCCAAGTGAGAATCCAACGTTTAATCTTGTTTCAACTCAACTCAATGGAAATAATTATCATTCTTGGTCTCGGGCATTAAAGATGGCGCTGCGTTCGAAGAATAAATTTTGTTTCTTGGATGGCACAGTCAATGTTCTTGATCCTACAGATGATATGTATGATGCAATGCAAAGATGTAATGTGATGATTCTTTCTTGGATCCATCGTTCAATAAATGACACAATTCTGCAGTCGGTTCTATGGATTGAAAATGCTGTGGAAGTTTGGAATGATCTGCATCAAAGATTTTCGCAGGCTGATGTTTTTCGCGTTTCAGATCTTCAAGAAGAGATTTATAGAATTCATCAAGGTGAAAGAACAGTGTCAGATTTCTACACACAAATCAAAGGTCTTTGGGACGAATTTGAGACTCTGCAACCTCTTCCTACCTGCACTTGTGCCGTTCCTTGTAATTGTGGAATATTCACTCGTGTACGGGAAGGAAGAGAAAAGGATCGAGCAATAAGATTCCTTAGAGGACTGAATAATCAGTTTTCAAATGTTTGTTCACAAATCATGCTTATACGACCTCTACCTTCTGTTAATGAAATATTTTCATTAGTGAGTCAGCAAGAAAGACAACTGAATTTTGAATCACAGCTTGATGTTGATGAAGAGCCCAAAGTCCTTACAAATGCAGCAGTTCAAAGAGTTTTTAACAGTTCCTCTCGTGGTGGTCCGATTGCTGGTGGCTTCAATGTTCGTGGTGGAAATAATAGTTCATTTTGTGGTCGAGGTCGAAATGGTGGTGGAAGAGGACGTGGTAACAGACTATGCACTTACTGTGGTAGGACCAACCACACTGTGGAAACCTGCTTTGAGAATCATGGTTATCCACAAGGCTTTAAACAGAGAATCCCAATGCGAGCTGCTAATCTTGCATTTCAAGAAGTGGGAGAACTTGAAGATCCACAGCATGAAGTAGAACATGATGATGTATTCTCTCAGAATCAAAATCAGAGAATCTTGGATATGATACAATCCAATCTTGGACAACAACAACATTCAGTGAATGAGCATAATGATGAACATGTTTCCAATCTTGCTAAAGCCTCTTCCAATCTTGCTAAAACCCCTTCTGCAACATTCAATGTGAATACATCCAATTCTTTCAATATGATTTCTCCACAATCAGGTAATGTTCATGTTAAATGGGTTATAGATACTAGAGCCACAGATCATATAACTCATATTTCTTCACACTTTGATAGCATCAATCAAATTAAGCCTATTCTCATTACCCTACCAAATGGCTCCAAAGTGCATGCTAAGTATTATGGAACCATTCACCTAACAGACAGTCTTATACTTTACAATGTACTGTTTGTGCCTGAATTCCAAGTAAACTTGATATCTATTAGCAAACTTTCTCATACTTCCCTTTGTTACCTAACCTTCACTGATTCCAAATGCTTGATTTTCCAGATGAATACCAGGAAGATGATTGGTATAGCTAATGAAGAAGCTGGATTGTTTGTCATTGATCTTCCAGCAAAGAATAAGTTGAAGACAGCTTATAGTCTTAATTCAAATGTTTCAAATAAATCTGCCCTTTGGCATTTACGTCTAGGACACATTTCTCCATCTACTATGAAACACATGTCATGTAAATTTCCTTTTCTTCCTTCAGATTCTGTAATTCCTTGTGATATATGTCATCTTTCCAAACAAAGAAAATTGCCTTATGTTTCTAGTATCACAAAATCCACTTATGCTTTTGAGCTTATTCATGTGGACATTTGGGGACCATATAAAACTACTAGTATACATGGCTTCCGCTATTTTCTTACAATAGTTGATGACTATTCTCGATTCACTTGGATCAAACTCATGCGAGGTAAACATGAAAGTCGCGGGCATTTACAGAATTTTATAATTTTAATTCAGAATCAATTTCATATCACAGTAAGGACCATACGAAGTGATAATGGAGTTGAATTTGACATGCCCAAATATTATCAAAGCAAAGGGATCCTACATCAAACATCCTGTGTTGAAACTCCTGAACAAAATGGAGTTGTTGAACGTAAGCATCAACATTTGCTAAACGTTGCTAGATCCCTTCTTTTTCAAGCACACTTACCTCTAAATCTTTGGTCTTTCTCTGTCTCACATGTTGTTCATCTAATCAATCGTATCACTACTCCTCTTTTAAATAACAAAACTCCATATGAATTAATATATGGATCTCCTCCAATTCTCACACAACTAAAAAGCTTCGGTTGTTTATGCTTTGCAAACACATTGTTAAACCACAGAACAAAGTTTTCACATCGTGCTTACAAGTCTGTTTTTCTGGGATTTAAAGAAGGTACCAAAGGTTATATAGTACTTGATTTATCTTCCCATAAAATTTCTGTTTCAAGAAATGTTGTTTTTCATGAATTTGTATTCCCTTTTTCAAAGCCTAATGAGAAATTCAATGTTACTTGTGTTTCTGAATTTCAAAATGATTCATCTGATCCTTTCCTTGTGTCATAGACTAACAACCATACTCCAAATGCACCTTTAATTCCTCTAGTTGACCAAAACAGTCTTTCTGCTCCACAAAATCTTCAATCCAATAACAGACCAACTCGTATTCGTCACCCTCCTTCTTATCTCAATGACCTCTATTGCAATCTTTCTTCTTCTACAGCTATAGCATCAACAACTTCAGGTATTACTTCTAAGCATACAACTCCTTATCCCTTATCCTCATATTTCTGTTTTGACTGATGCTCTCCTAGATATACAAAATACTACCTCAATATTAGCACTAACATTGAACCTAAGACCTACAATGAAGCTGTCAAGCATGAATGTTGGCAGCAAGCTATGAATGCAGAAATCATAGCTCTTGAACAAAACAAGACATGGACTCTCACTGACCTCCCTAAAGGTAAACAGCCCATTAGATGCAAATGGGTGTTCAAAATCAAATACAAAGCTGATGGAAGTATTGAACGTTACAAAGCAAGACTTGTGGCTAAAGGTTACACCCAACTTGAGGATGTTGATTTTTTTGACACTTATTCACCAGTTGCAAAACTCATTTCTGTTCGAATTTTGTTGACTGTAGCAGTTGCAAAGGGATGGCATATAGAGCAACTTGATGTTAACAATGCATTTTTCCATGGTGATCTCAATGAAGAAGTCTATATGATTCTTCCTCCTGGAATCTCTGGTTCCACACCTGGTCAAGTCTGCAAATTGGAGAAATCCCTTTATGGCCTAAAGCAGGCAAGTAGGCAATGGTTTTCCAAGCTGTCCATGGCTCTCAAGGCTCTTGGTTATTCTTCTTCATCAGCTGATCACACTTTATTCACTAAGAAACATGGTGAATCTTTTACAACGTTGCTTGTCTATGTGGATGATATAATCATGGCAGGGAATGATTGTACAGAAATATCCAATGTTAAGAAATATTTGGATGCTCAATTTCACATAAAGGAACTAGGCTCCCTTCGATTTTTTCTTGGCATTGAAGTTTCTCGATCTGCTGCAGGGATCATCATAAATCAGAGAAAATATGCTTTAGAGTTGTTATCTGACAATGGTTTATTGGGATGTAAACCATGTTCCACTCCTATGGATCCATCGGAAAAGCTACAAAGGATTCAAGGTTCTCCATGCTCTGATCCTTCTTCTTATAGGAGACTTATAGGTCGACTCTTGTACCTCACAACAACAAGACCCGATCTCTCCTTTGCTGTACAACAACTCAGTCAATATGTCTCAAACCCAATGGACATTCATATGCAAGCTGCAACCAGAGTTCTTCGTTATATAAAAGGTTCACCTAGCAAAGGATTATTCTTTCCTAGCCAGAATGACCTTTCTGTTTTGGGCTTTGCTGATGCCGACTGGGGTTGTTGTTTGGACACCCGAAAATCTGTATCTGGTTTGTGTGTTTTCATTGGTTCTTCCTTGGTATCTTGGAAATCAAAGAAACAGACAACTGTTTCCAGATCCTCCACAAAATCCGAATACCGTGCTTTGGCTAGCATTGCTTGTGAGTTGCAATGGATTCATTACCTATTAAAGGATCTTGGTGTTGTTCCTTCCAAGCCTGCTTCGGTATACTGTGATAGTCAATCAGCAATATATTTAGCCCATAATCCTAGCTTCCATGAGCGGAGCAAACATATTGAATTGGATTGTCATATCATCCGTGAGAAAATTCAAGATGGTTTGCTTCATTTACTGCCTATCTCTACTGCTAATCAATTAGCTGATGTGCTGACTAAAGCTTTGCATCCTTCTCCTTTCCTATCCATTATCTCCAAGTTGGGGCTTATGGACATTCACCTTCCAACTTGAGGGGGGTATTAACATATAAGGGTCAAGTTTGTTAGTCAGTTATATTTTTCTGTTTCATGTAAGTTAGTTAGTTTGTTATTTGCTGTTAGTCAGTTTGTTGGTTTCTGTTAGTTTGTTAGCTTTGCTTTTCTGTTTCACCTATAGGCTTACTGATATATAAGCAGTAGCCTTAGCATCTTGTACTCACTTTTGATCAATCAATACAATGATTTTCTTCATTCATAATATATATAACTATATGTTTTGCTGTTAAAATTTACCACCAACTAAGTTATCATTTCTTTTAACCGTTAATTTTGACCAATCTGATGGTTTTAATTTATTGTGAATTAATAATTAATTAATAAGTGTCATCTAATAAATTATAATCATCAGATTGACGAAAATCAACGGTTAAGATTTAATAGTAAGAAATGATAAACTTAATTAATGGTAAGTGGATCTCTCCTCTTCAAATTTAGCCAAAAGCAAAATGCCAAATTAGTTCCCGCTTAGAATAACGTTATTATTGGCCGAATTGTATCACTTGGTCATTTTATCACATCATTATGTACACCAATGTCTAATAATTTGGTGATCTAAATCTGTATAACTTGTGAAGTGAATATGGTTATACCTTCGATTGTCTAAATAATCTGTTGATTTAGTAATTGTGTGGCTATAAATTATAAATTTTTGACGTGACGTTGACCAATTAGAAATGGGATACATTAGATTATATAGTAGGGGACGTCCTACTCTAATTTTGAGTTCAATCATGTATATATCTCTCACGGTTAGAGCCCTCAAAGGTTGGCCATTGTTATATCTAGTTATATTACTGTTAAGTAATTAATTGTGAAAATTCCTCATATTTTGTAGTGCTGATTTACCTTAGGCTTGCGAGCCACTGTTGTTAACTGTAGTTTTGCATCCTATATATGTAATCTTTGTGGGCGCAATTGGTATATGACCATGACTTATTATATGAAGAAATTAATTCTTAGACTACTTTTTATTTCTTTATTGCATAAATTATTTTAAGGATGAGATACATATTGAGAAGAAAGAAGAAGAGAAATGTGACATACTCTAATAATTATTTATATAAGGTATTACAACAGGGGTTGTGTACTCGAGTAACTTGCGTTATTTTACCAGCGATAGGTTATTTTAATCCACTTTTGGAATAATATAATATATATTTTAGACAAGTTTTTGAACTTGATAACAACAAGACCGAATAAAATGTGTTATGGAACGTCTAGTACTATTCATTTACTAATTCATATTCTCTTATTGATAAAAAATATTATACTAAAAATATATAACCATGAGCAAAGGGATATTCCTTTCTCTTCTTTTTTCTCCTTCAAAGAACCTCCCTTTTCAGAAAAACTATCCCATTTTTCTTATCTCCTTCTCTCATTTTTCTTTTCTCCTCGACTCATAGGGCCTGTTTGGATGGGCTTTTGAAAATAAGGACTTTTTATGGTAAACTTTTTTTAAAATAACTTTTTTTAAAAGCCAATATTATTTTACGTTTGGATGTAATATTTGAGAAGTACTTTTAAGTATAAATGTCATTTGGATGTTAAAATATAAAAGCACTTTTTAATCACAAAATGACTATTCTACCCTTCACTCCATTTGAACGCTATCCTCCTCTCCTCAAGTGACCAACAACTCTGACGCCGAGAGAAGTGCCTCTGCAACGCCATGGAAGAGCTTCAGCGTGGTGCTGCTGCTCACGCCCACCACCACCACCTCGACTCCCCTCCCTGCCATCACGATCCTGACAAGTCCGGCGTCGCCCATGCCATTGTTCATTCTTTTGGTTCATTCTTTTCTTTCGCGGAGTTCTCTCTCTCCTTTTCACGAATTCATTCTTGTTTGTGAAATCATTGGTACGCTGCTCTCTGCATCTCACGTTCATGTCCTCTTAATTGTTCAATCATTCCATTGTTTAATGTTAATTTGGGACTGATTAATTTATTGTCACAAGACGTAATCTGATGAGGGAAAAAGCTCATCTAAACTTGGGCTCTGTCTCTACTTTCTTTCTTGGCTTCTTCATACTCATAAGTTGCTCCTTCTTCCACCGTAAGGAGAGATCTGAACTTGAAGATGGAAAATGATAAGGAAACAAAAATGACGGAGGAGCTGAGGGTCCAATCTATCCACGGGGCTTTGCTACTTGCTTTTGGCTTCTGCTTCTCCAAGAAGTTAGAAATTTTAGCTTTTGGAAAAAGTTAAATTTTAACTTTTTCAATAACTTATGCTTTTTTTTTAAGTAACCATCCAAACACTGTTAAAATTTTAAAAGGACTTTTTTTTAAAAAAAAAATAGCAACTTCTCACCGCGGAGAAGCCCATCCAAACGAAGGCATGGACTCGACCTCTAGCATATAGCTTTTTTGAAAACCATTAACATATAGCTTTTTTGAAATTTGTGATTTGAATGTGTTCACTTTTAAAGATAACCATTGTATCGTAGAGCATGCAAAAAACCAAAGTTAATTACTTACATGCTCTAGATTGCCAGTGACTAGTATAAAAGCAAGTATGCACAAAGGTATGGGCTTTTGGACTTTCAGAGTTAAGAGAATAAGTGTTTTCCCTTTCTACAAGTACTTTAGAAGAAGAGGCGGGTACTCAAGTAACTAATGACATACTTGAGTATCATGGTGACATACTCAATTATAAACCCACAAAATGTACTTGAGTATGAGGCCTAGTCAACAATCAAATAAGAGTAGATTGATGTTATGTTGAGGAGGAAGACCAAATTTTCTAAATAATTTTAAAATAAGGGCATGTGATAGTTTTTTCTTTAACTAAGGGCATAATGGTAAAAAAGCCTTGAATTTGACCATCTGGTTAGGCTATCCAACTTTATGACCAATCTTGGGAAGGGTTGTGCAATTGAATGATGAAGGACCGTTGTTTGATAAAGAAATATCAAGACGATGGCAGCCAGATAAATTAGTTGAATGATGGGAAATAAGGTGGGTGTGTTGGGGCAAGAAAAAAAAAATAATGCACCCAATAAGACTCGTGACATTATCTCCCTTTTATGATTATTTTTCTTCTTTCTTTCTATTATATATTTATATCCTATAATTTTCAAGAGAAATGGAGTTTTGGAATAAATGTTTTGAGTGAGGTTTAAGCGATCTCCACATAATACTTCTTACTTCTAATTCAGAATTGGTGAAGGTAACTTTCTCGCAAGAGGTTTTGTATAAGTTCTTGTGTACTTGGTTATGTTATTGATTTCTTTTTTCATATTTATAGGTGATAATTTATCTTTTTGAGTTTGTTTTCATATTTGTGTAACACATAATTGAGTTCTTTGTTATAGGGGGAGGGCATATTTATGGATGGTGTCATTCCCAAAAAAAGAAAGAAAAAAAAAGAGCATAAAATGACATGGAATTGTTAAATATGTGTTATCTTTTGTATGATTATGATTCTCGACATTTAATACTTGTACTTATAACATAGCAAGCATCTGCCAGTTAAATATGTGTTATTTTTTGTATGGTTATATTCTCCACATTTAATACTTTTACGTATATATATATATAGCAAGTATTTGTCTGCTGCCCGTATATATATATATATATATATATATATCAAAAAAATATCTCTACGGTTACTGTAAATAAATTATCTGCATTTATTCCCAAAATGATATCATTTTGGTGTCAAAATATTAAAAAATTATAATTATAAAGACTATTATAACCTTGAAATAAATTAAAATTATAAAAACTCATTGATTTCCACCTAAAACGATGTTGTTTTGGATTAAATACAGATAACTTATCTGAATTAACTGCAAGCAAAAAATTAACCACATATATGTATATATATTATCAACAGCTAATAAAAATAATAGACCACTTTATACTACTAGCTGGTGGTGATTTTATTTGGGTAATAAAGATTAGAAAAACAAATATGAAACTATATTAAACCATGAACTGAGGAAAAAAAAAGAAAAGAAAAGAGAGAGTGGCAATTTAGGAAAAATAGAACAAAACCCTCTTCCCCCGCATAGACAAAACCCTAAAACCTAAAACTGAGCAAGTGAGGTGCAGAGTTGAGCCACCAAAACCCACTCTGCAAAAGCTGTTTCTGTTAGGTTGTGATGTTGGAAATTAAAACCGCTAAGACACGCAAGGGAAAACGGGAGCTCGAGAAGCGTGCTCCCAAACTCGTGAGTATCGCGTCGCCGCACCTCTTTCTCTTTTGTTTCTCTGCTCCGTTTGTTTTCCCGGAAAGTTCTTGGATTTTCCCGGAAAATTATTAGATTTTCCCGGAAAGTATTATTTACTCTTTTTTATATATATATTTTGATTACGGATTGTGTTTTTGCAGGTTGAATCGGGGAAGAAGGCGCTTATACTGCATGGGACGAAGACCAGTGGCGTGTTGAATGCGGTGTTGACGCAGATTTATCACCTGAAGAAGGACAGTGCCGTGAAGTATAGTCGCAAGAATGAGAACATTAAGCCGTTTGAGAGTGGCGGCGAGACTTCTTTGGAGTTCTTTTCTTTGAAAACGGATTGCAGCATCTTTGTGGTAATTAGTTAATTGTTGTTGTTTGGATTGTTGAGATGATTGTGGAATAGAATAGTATGTTTTAGGTACTTAGGATTTGGAGGATCCTTCGTGTTGAGAATACCTTGCTTCATGGTGATTGTATGGAAAGTTATTGGTTCCTTTGTGAGCTTCTACTCAACTTTTTTTTTTCTTTTTTTTTTTTTTTGGTTTTTTTGTTGTTGGTGTTTTTAAAAAAAGATTTATTATTAAGTCACATATTTGATGTTACATATATTTAATTTTTGAATTCTCCTTTACTCGGTTCAGAATAAGATATTTGTCAGCTTTGACTAGCTCACCATCTGTAAGCACCTACGTTATCGAGGTTTAAAAGATTTGAACCGTGTTCTTAAGCTATTTGAATTTGGTGATGTTTGGGGTGAAGTGCATGTAGATGTTGGTATGATGGAAGAGGACAACTTTGTCTGTCTTCAGATTGTGATAGTCTATGAAGCACCGATACGCGTTTTCGATACGTTATTCGATGATACAGGATGTCGATTACCAAACAATACGTTTCCGATATGCGTATCCGATACGTTGGAAAAAAAAATTTAAGGAGTATCGGTGCTTCTTAGGTGATAGTATTGCTGAATCTTGTAATGCCAGGACTATTTTTTTCAAATTATAGGAAAAAAAATAAATGGCAATTCACATGTTAATACAGGCTTCTTCCCCTCTTCCTCTTTAAATTTAATTGATTTCCTTGTTATACACATAAGAGTCCTGAATATTGCACGCAGAGCATTTACTTAATGGTTTTTGTATTTTGCAGTATGGATCTCACTCAAAGAAGCGACCTGATAACCTTGTTATAGGGAGAACATATGATCACCATATCTATGATTTAGTAGAAGTTGGGGTTGAAAACTTTAAACCCATGGAATCATTTACTTATGATAGAAAAACAGCTCCAAGGGAAGGGTCAAAGCCTTTTATTGCTTTCATTGGAGAAGGATTTGAGGCTGTGGAAGAACTAAAACATTTTAAGGAAGTTTTACTTGATCTTCTTCGTGGAGAGGTGCATCTTTGCTTCTTAGCCTTGCACATCCCTTTCCTTTTTTTGTCAACTCAATTTACATTAATATAAGTGATACAACTGATGCATGCAGGTTGTGGAGAATTTAAATCTTGCTGGACTGGACCGTGCATATGTATGTACTGCCCTATCTCCAAATAGGGTATTTTTTACACACTGTGCGTTGCGGCTGAAAAAGTCAGGCAGCATTGTACCAAGAATGGAATTGGTAGAAGTTGGCCCTTCCATGGATTTTGTTGTTCGTCGGCATCGTCCTCCTAATGATGGTTTGAGGAAGGAAGCCATGAAAACTTCAAGGGAGAAGCCGAAGAAAAAGGTTGGCAAAATTTCTAAATATATCTAGTTTATCTATTATTGTAAAATGAATTTATATGCCTGAATTGTATACTTGCTCTGTTGCTCACAGGAGAAGAATGTTAAAAAGGATTCACTACTGGGAAAGATTGGGAATATTTATATTACAGATCAGAAGGTAAGAGTGACTATTTTCATTCATTGCATCAACTGTTTTAGTTATCTCCTGTCACTAAAAGTATATGGCCTGTGCACATGTTTCTTTCATTTTTCTGTCAACCAATGGATATCTAATCAGTTAAAACAATTTATGATTGTTTAGATTGGAGAAATGGCTTTACCTAATAAATCTAAAGGAGTAAAGAGGGAGCGCCGAGAAGCCAAGCAGAAAAAGGGGAGTGATGAGCATGCATCAAAAAGGAAGAAGGAAGATTCTTAATATATATATATAAAAGTTACACATGTTGTCTTTCCCTGGCTTTTCATTATAAAGTGATCCATCATAGATTAAATTATGTTTAACTTCATATTAGGTGACATCATTGTTCTTGATTCCCCTTATATGGGGGGTTTTGTCATCATTTTATTTTCAGTATTTTTGTTTTTCCTTCAAATTTTGCCACCATGAAAATGACCTTTATCTGCGAGCTTCTTGAATCGTGAGTCGTAACTTGTACTGTTAGTTTATTCATTTATGTTCAAATGGATATCTTCCGTTTCTAATTAGGTAGTGTTAGATTATGACATTTTATTGTTTTAAGTGTCTATTTCCAATCGTGTTTGTGTAATTTTTAAATTGACCTGAACTATTAGAGATTTTGGATATGTTTGCAAGCTGTCCCAGAGATATTGGATCTCAACTACTACTTTTACTTTGTGGAACAGTTTCCTACTTGAAATGTATTTTTGTGCAAATTATGATAGGTTTAAGGGCGTATTTGGTGCATAGTATAATATAAGATTTGATTAATTTTTAATATTATCCAGCGTTTGGTATGGTATTATATAAAATAATATTCTCCAATATTTTAAAAATTAATATACTAAAAATTATTTTAATATATAAATATTGAAATGATATCCGACTTCTCTGGGAATTACAATATTAATACATCAGCCCCTTATCATATTTTAAGTTATACATCATTTTGATGTATAAGGAGATCCTGTTATATAAGTGATAGTCACCAAATAACTGAACGTGTCCATTCAGGATTCACACTAAAAATGTAAATTTCTGCTGGGACCATATTTGTTTTTGGTTACATTATACTTAGGCAAAAGATTGAAAAATTCCAAGTGAGCCTTGCTTTTATTTTTTTTTATGATTTGGAGCGTTATACTTCAAAAGAAAAAATTTCAAGTGAGCCTTGCTTTTGTTTAATTCATAGGACTCGGGATTTGAATCCGCATGATCCAATTGGTATGATTTGTTGGCTTAAACCAACAACTATTAGTAATGTTGGTTCAAGTGATGACTTGTTTATTCTCTTAATTAGAGATCTTGAGTTCGAATAGAGAAAATGACATTGAGAAAGTCATCTTTATAAGTCCAATTGCTAGTGAAGTAATCAATTTAAAAAAAAAAAAGTTTGATTGGCTTCATTATGTGGGAAGAATGGCACAATATGCAATAGCAGAGCATTACTGCGCAACTTCTATACTTTCTTAAAACGTAAAATGTATTGGGGTACATGTTCTAACTACATACAGTTAATACTCAATGAAGATTCGAGACAATGCAACGGGACATGCTGTACAGTGTACAGTATATATGAAGTAGCATGAATAAGACGGAAAGGCAAGCAAATAGAAGAAAGCATATATAGTGAACGTGTAGATGATTTCAGACAGACCTCATCAAGAAGGCTTTCAGTTTCTGCATGCAGTGAAGGGGGATCTTTTTACAAGATATAGTGTGGAACTGGAAGAGTGAACAAAAAACTAAAAGTTGGGAACAATATTCAGCATGGAAACTATAAATGTTCTCATGCACCAAGCCTAATAGAGTCCAGGTCTTCCAACTTGATGCCTTACATTTCTACTATGTAGAGGTGTCATAGTATTACTTTCATCCCTACAAACTCTATTACCGTGCAGTTATCTCTTCTACAGCACAAATAAGTAGAAAAGGGAGAAAGAACAAGAAATTAACCAATTACTCCAAACAGCATACCTTATCACTTTTCAACTTTTGCGAGCTTAGAGCAATGATAAGATTGCTCTTTCTGATAAGAAGATTTAAAGTCCAAAAAACAACCGCTTAACAAAAATGCAAATGTAAAGTTACATGCAACCAATCCTCATTCCTACTCTCACAAAATTAATAGCCTTGTGCACTAGAATTTACCTTATCAATTACATATGGTTATTTGCAACGTGCATAGCAATGCAGAGAAATACAAATCCAAATGAGAGGTTTGATGGTACCACCTCATCGAACACATTTTTGGTGTTACTGGAGTATGTACTCCTTTACTAAAAATGGAAAAGGGTGGTGGTTTAGGGAAAAATAACCATACAAGGAAGGGTGAAATCAACAACATCAACATCACATTTATCCCAAATTAATTGGGGTCGGTGACAAGGAAGGGTGAAATAGTAAAAAAAAAAAATATTATTTTTTTCAAATTGAGTAAATGATGCACTAAGTCTTCAGTACTCCCGTAGTACTGAAGATATTTCTCACCTCATGGGATACAGATCCGATGATGTTTACTTAAATCATCCATCAGGTGAACAGCCCAGCAGTTTTGTACCAACCATCTGGTTAAGATGACATGATTTAATTGAATGGAAGTTGTCAATAATCAAACAATTTGAATTTACAAAAGTATGGACAAGTAAAGAATCAATCCAAAAGAATAAAAAAAAATTGGAAATGAAGAAAGAATGAAAGCTGGTGAATGAATACTATTTGTAAATCAAATTATTCAATAATTAGACCTCTAGGAACTAGAAACACAGTAATACCCCAAGAGAATAAGTGCATATGCAGATGAAGAAGCCCTATGGAAGGACACTCTTAGGGTCTATAATCTTTTGGCTGAGCAGTTTGACTATCTGTTTCATCAAGGAGATTCATCAGCTGGCCACTTACCAATATCCCATATGTCTGACATACCACTTGAGACTCCAAATTCTGGCATTTCATAATTGATAGGACTGCCCCAAAGCTCATTCCCACAGCTTGAAGTAGCACCACTAATATTGAAGTTGGGGTCCCATATATCTTCTTGCTTCATAAAGCTTTCAGTTCCAAGAGGTGAAAAATCTGGAGAGCCTTTCTCCTTGGTCAAGTCATCTGGGAAGGAAACAAAATACTCTGGCACAGTTTCTTTATTTGGGTTCAAGACATTTTTCCCTTTGAAATTGGGATCTTCAAGTCCCAAGTTAGATGATCCTTCTCCAATAATTTCTGGAGTTGACATAATCCCATGCACTGAAGCCAATTCATCTGATACCATATTCTCAATTTGAGAAGTCAGATTTTCTGCACCTACACTCATTTCTCTATCCAAAACCTGTGAAAGGTAGTGAGGAGAATGTTCAATGGAAACTGGATTTAGTTCTGGTGTTTCATAAGACATGAGAGTTTCTTCTGTTCCTTTTTCATGTGGGTGGTGCTTGACAAACTTCCTTATCACTCTTGGAGAATCTATATCTCTTTGTTCCTTCTTATGCTTAAGGCGGCTTATAAAGGCAGGGTTTTGAAGTAACTTGGCCAAGAAAGAAACCATTTGTTTCTGCATCTTCTCTGCAGATTGGAGCCTTTGATTCAGTTCTCCTGCTTGGTGAAGCGTTCTTCGTTGTTGTTGCTGCAAATCAACCACCTCTTGCATTAACATACTCCTCTCCTTCCTAAGCCTTTCTATCTCAACCTCAACTCCAGGCTTTCCTGCATCAGTGGAAGATCCAATGTAGCTACCAACTTGTTGGGATTGAGATGATCTGCGCCTTTGGATGTTCTTCAGTAAGTGCTTCTTCCCGCGCTGGAAAGCTTCATTAAAAAACTCCCATTTGTCAGTGTCAATCTTGCGGAATCCCTGGATACAAATGGCAAGTTACAAGGAAATGAATGCAGAAGAAAATACAAGGTCCAAGACAAGTATTGTTTAGTTACACCAAAACTTAAGCCATTATGAGCAAGATAGAAGTAGTAAGAGTAGTATTTTTGGAGAATGCAATCTATGAAACCAAAACAAGCTTTACATAGGCATAAAAAAGGTCAAGATGATAGGATACACAAAAACACCCCATAGAAACCCAGATTACTACCTGGTGAAGATGAAATCCCTTCTAGGACAAGCTTGGCGCTATAAAATTCCCGCTATGTGCAGGGTCCAGAGAAGGGTCAAACACATTGTGTGACACTTTTAACTTGCATGAAATCCCTTCTAGGGAGTGAAAATATCTCTCCTGTTGCCAATTCCAGTAGCAGGAGTCTCTCAATCCTAACTACAATGAAATTAGGAAACATCTGAACCACCTTCTATTTACTCCATTCCATTAGTAACAATAACAACCCCAACAAAAAACAAATGAGAAAACACATTACAAAGTAATATTCAAGTCTGCTTTTTACAAATGAGAAAACACAAGACACAAGAAACTATATGCTTCAATCTACCTCCCTGCACAAACACATAACAAAGTCACATCCATTCAGAAAACTCGTTCAATCAAAGAAATAACATCCTATACAACAAGAGCCAATTTAGGAATTAGGATACACAAGCAAAATGCCTAAAAAAAAATCAAATTTTTTATTTTTTATTTTTACATTCACAGTTGATACATAAACCTGTTCAATCAAAATATACATAACTGATCTTCATGAACCTAATTACAAAAAAATAATCAATCAAGGGAAGAAAAAAACAGAATTACAGAGCTACTTAAAAAATACATAAGAAAATTAGTTACATACAGAAAAAAGAAAAAAGAGAAAACTAGTTACATAACAGCCATAAGAGGCTGTGTGAAAGAAAAAGCAAAAATACCCACATAAGTATTGAGCTGGCGAACAAAACTGGAGAAATTGTTGTGTTTGAAATTCCTTGGCAAGACGATTCTTGCAAACTCCAAAGGGTCCCACACAACGAAGCTCCCACCGGTGGAGCTCCATGATATAATCGGATCCAGTGATGGGTCATTCACAAGGTCGAAAGTTTTTGACAGAAAGGGAGGAACAGGGTTCTCTAGCAAACACTCCATTGGTTGAACTTGCACAGCAACACCACCACCACCACCAGAATCTCTCATTGGTGGCGAGTCCTCCATCATCATCATGGTCGAAAGTGCTTCAAACTCCATCATGTCAGGTGAAAAAAGTGCTTCGGAACCCAACTCCATGGAAGAGTTCTCATTTTCATCATTGGGGTTGTTCATGTTCATGTTGAAGTTGAAGTGAAGTGTAGTGAGTGGTTTGGTTTGTTGGGTACGATGATGTAAGAAGGTGGCTGTGGTGGTGGAAATATTAAAAGGGTGAAAGGGCGGTGGAAGGTGGTAACTGTTGATATAGTAGGTCGAAGGCGGTGGCAGAGAAGGGCCATGGAAGATGAAGAACAAGTAAAAAAAAATCAAAGGGTGTGTGGGGCTGACACAATTGAGAATGAAAAGCGCCGACTTTGGTATTAGGTTGTTTCCTGGCAGTTACGTTGGTTTCTAATTCAGGATGGTTGCTTCTGGTGGAAAAAATATAATATAATAAAGAGAAAAATGTTTATCTTTAGGTAACTTATATCTTTTAGGTAACTTATATCTTTCCACTCTCACGAAGAGAGACCCACACTTTTTTTTCAACTCTCTTTCTTCTTTTATCTATCTTTTTCTCACTCTCTCTCAAAATGACAACTTTACATCATTTAAAACGATACACATTTTATCCTATATTCAAAGCGTTCGCTATTTTTTCCACTAAGCTCGATAAGTCGAGGCGGAAATTATTCTATTTTTATAATTTTAATTTATTTTAGGGTTATTATAGTCATTATAATTACAATTTTTTAATCTTTCAATTTCAAAATATCATCACTTTAAAAATAAATACAGATAACTTATCAGCGTTAATTACAAGAAATATTTTTCTGATACTAAAAACATAACATATTAACTCACCAATAAAAACATCACATATCAATTTATATATTTTTTGAACATAAAAGAATTATTATTATTAATTATATATTCTCTAAAATATATAATTTATAATTTTATTTTGAACTATAGTTGGTTATATTCAAAATACTCACTCTCTTGTTATCAAAAAAAAAATACTCACTCTCTTTCTTGTGACTGTGTTTGAGGACCACGTGTGGACTAGATATTTTTGTCACAGATCCTCTGTTTCTGTTGCTAATTGTGTTAGATTTTTGTATATGTTTTTTGTTTTCTTGTGAGTCATGACTCATGAGATTGAGAGTGACATTTGGGAAATGGTCTAATACTTAGTGGCGAAGCTAACTCTCCTACCCAATCACAAGCTAGAAAAACTTGCTATTGGTTTTGGGTTTTGGGACGCGTCTTTTTCTAAGGATTTTCCTGGGCATTTTTTTTTAAATAATGATACTAATGAGTTAAGACCAAAGCAGTATTTTAAAATTCGGATGTCGACTCGGGTTGGAATCCAACCAGGAAGTGAGTAATGTTATTATTCATTACTAAGTTACTTTTAATTATTGGTTAAAATATATCTTATGATATATTTATTATATAATGGTGGCTGAAATCAAATCCAATTTATGGAAGTGAGTAATATTATTATTTATCATTAAACTATATTAAATTGTTAGTCAAAATGCATTGTATAATATATTTATTATATAATTTAATATAAATTTAATTAAACCTATTATAATTAAGTATTTTGACTTACCAATCGGGTCGAGTTTTAATCTTCCTTCTCGGTTGGAGGATTAGTCTCATCCTTCCTCCGGTAGCGAAACTTAATGCACCCGCTGTTCCAATGAGGGGTTAGCCTACAGGGCCGTACCCCGAGGACAAGTGACTGGAGGAGGTTGAATAGGGATACCTCCGGATTATACCAAAAAAAACAAAAAAAAAAAATACTGCACCAATGAACTATGTCTTTTTAACAATTCTAACTATATAGGTCCTTTTAAAGGATATAACCATGTATTGCTATACCAGATGGTATGCGCTCAGAGATAGTGTATATGCCTGATATACTAGGCTTAAATGCCGAGGTCCCAATCACTGCGCACAAGCAATAGGTTTTACAACCAAGGGGTGGTGTGTGCACAATGAGTGGAATAAGCAAGGCGATTCAGAGGTGAGTACCTGGGATGTCTGAGCTCTTATTTATAGGGTTACCTGGCTAGGTTTCCAGTCGCTGAGCTCCCCCAGTTGAGATTAGGTCCGACTTAGTCGGCCTCAATCAGTTTGTTTCAACTGTTGAGATCTGGCAATATCTCCTAAGGAGATATCCTAGGGCGGCAGTTTGAGGGAGGAGTTTATCCGTAACAGTTGCCCCCCAGCTCGGTATCCCGTATGTCGCAATGCCGAGATGATTTCTTGCTTACTTGGTCATCTTTGACCTTGCCACTCCTTGAACTAATTCCCCATGTGTTAACTAGGTCGGAGGTCGTGACTCCGTTCAAATCTTCATGTTATGATTCTTGATCAAATTGGTGAGGTCAGCAGATTTTGAATGTCGGAATTTATTGGCATGACCCTTCGTTTCATTACACTTTCCTGACCTTTCATTTCACACCTGCAATGACGGTTATAACAGAACACGTGTGTTCCATTTATTGGTATTTCGCACATCGTGCAGGGTGCACTATACTGAGCCTAGCATAGGCCATGATTGAGAGCATTGAATGTGTGCAGAGATTGCAGGGCGTGCAGGGCGGCGAAATTCCCATTTTGCCCCTGATTCCCCAGACGCTTCGAAGACCCCCCTTTGGCCTTTGCACTTCCCACTCCTCCAGCCCTCTATTTATATCAGCTTGCCACTTCCTGGTTTCTTTCTTACTTTCTGCTTTCCTGCGTATCCCCATAGGGTTTTTCCTGTGTTTCTCCATTGTCAAGACATTCTTCATTCGCTACTTCTTCTCTTCAGTTTTCAACCAGGTAACTTTCTTTTTCTTTGTAGATTTCTATTTTTCCTGTTTTTGATTGTTCATTATCCTGTTGGGGAGGAGTGCTTCCTGTCTTGCTCACTCTTTAAGTGGGTAATGGACACTCATGGTAGTTCAAGTGGCCAAAATGATAGTAGAGAGGTGTCTGAGGACATGATAGGGAGGTTGCCGAGATCTGTTCAATATTGGTTTTACGGCAGAGAGTACACCGAAGAGGAGAGGCTCCAGCAGCTTCTCCGAGGTCACCGAGGAGGTCGTCAGATCTCCAGAGGTGCTCGTGGTAGGAGAGGTAGAGGCCGGAGGGGACGAAGGGGTGAACACGCCCAACCATCTTTCACCAGAAATATGTCCTCCTCAATTCCCCAACCCTCAATTTCTAGATCGAGTTCCTTTTCTGAGTCAGTTCCTCTATCCTTCATTCTTCCTCCTTTACCGCTTGGACAATGTTCGGGGTCTGTTTTAAACCGGATCTCACCTTTCCAGTTGAGTAATAGTTCTTCCAGCATTTCCTCATCTGTAACAGCCCGTGTTAACCCGGTCTGTTAACACACTATCGTATTAAGCCATGCTTAATTAAAATGCGGAATAACTTTTTCTTTAATTCAATTATGACGTCATTAACTTAACCAACTTGATTACTTAATCATTTTCATAAAAACCTGCCTGTCAAGACAGCTAACTGAATTCGTACATAAATATAGGTGAGTATTTTCTACACAAGTAGCCTGGGTCAAAAGATACTTAATTACAACATCAACATTAGCCTGGCATGGACAAACCCCATGCTCACTCTTGCCCACAAATAGTCTCAACATAAACTTAACATAATTAAAGCAGAAAACATAAGCAACAGTAGAAATAGCATAACAGCAGTAGTTCAAGTGGCCAATTTTGATGACATGCGATGCAGCAATAATCATGTCATGTGTGGGCCAGAGAAATGTAGGAATTGATGAGGTCCATCTTGTATGACATACTGGGTCTGTGGACACCACTGCCATAATAGCTCATTACATATAAACAGCTCAACAGCATTTCCAAAATAATCAAAGATGTAACACAGCATGCATAAACCCAGGGTCATGGTGGAACATCAGGCTAGCTATCCAAGCCAAGATCACTAGTCCACAAACAGCAGTTCAATCTGATATAGACCATTTAACAAGTCAATATTAATGCATGCATACAACTTAAAGACTACGCCTTTTTTACGTTTTACATCGGCAGAGAGTCCACACACACACCGAAGAGCTTACTGAGAGGCTCCAGCAGCTTCTCCGATATGTCACCGAGGAGGTCATCCGGATATTAGATACCATCCAGAGGTGCTCAAATTCTGATGACTCGTGAATATCCATCCCAAAGGTCCAACTTTTAATACATGTACACGTTAAAGCATGCATCTTTAGTTCATTTTAGGTTCATATACCTACCCTCTTGTTTACTCATTAAACCGACATCAACTTTAAGCATTATAAACCCATGATCATAGTGAGGTAACTTACCGCAATGGAGCTCTGATCGAGTAGGAGCACGAAAATGGCATTTCAATCTTTCACTAGCTTCAAACTCATGCTCACTAACTACCCTTCAGAATGATTTTACTCTCACCTTCACTCAATTTCTAGCCACAAAATCGAGTTCCTTTATCTGATCCAGCCTTAATCGCAAAGTAAAAGATATTGATCCCAAACTTCGGATTCTAGACCTACCGCATTTTTCTAAGGACAAGGTTCGGGTTTTCCATAGCCGTTCTGGCATCAGATTACGTCATTTTCAATACTTTTCCAGTTGAGTAATAGTTCTTCCAGCATTTGCTCATCCGACCTGGGTTTTCCCGCGTCGGATGTCCCTTCAAATTTTGATGACTCGGCATCCAGTCAGGTGCCTTTTGTCGATCTCCTTAGTAGTTCTGATGACTCTGTCCCTTTTTCTTGGAGTCCAGGCCCGTTACCATCTGATTTAGATGATTCCGGGTCAAGTCAGGTTGATTTTATTTCTGATCCAACTCCTTCGTGTTCCAGGGACCTGATAATGGAAAACTCTGATGTTGATGAGTGGGTTCTTCTAGAGATCCTTAATATGCGGTCTGTAATGACTCCTGCCGACGTCGCCCAACTCCCTCTTGGGAATCCCGACGGGGTCGATCTTCTTCCTGCGGGTGATTACCCGGTATGCGCAGGTCCTATATCGGACGAGCCCTGCTTTTTCTTTTTTTACCGGGATCTGGTCACCAAGGTCGGAATTCGGCTTCCGTTCACAGACTTCCAGATGGCTGTGTTGCGACGGATTAGAGTAGCGCCCTCACAACTCCACCCCAACTCATGGGCTTTTATCCGTGGTTTTGAGCAATTGTGCTCTTACCTTTTCCTTCCCTGTACAGTCTCCCTTTTTTATTTCCTTTTTGATGTATACACGGCTCGGAGTGGTGCCGAGTTAAAAGAAAGGAAAGGGTGGGTTACCTTCCGAGGTACTCCTGGTAGGGGAATTTTCATCCCTTACTCACAGTCCTTCAAAGGCTTTAAGAATGCCTATTTTAAAGTGGCCTCACGCCCTGACTCCCTTCCATGGTTTGGCAAGGAACTGCTGGATGATGGGAACCTTTTATGCCACTTCGAGCTGTATTGGACGCGAAAACATTATCGACGTCGTCCAAAAAATTATGCCACCCCTCTGACCGCGCTTTCCCGAGACGAGAGGTTTGCGGTGCGAATTATAATTGAGTATGTTGATGATTATGGCATCATCGACTTAAGTCGGATAGTAGATAAGTTTGGAGACGATGCCATTTATGAGTTCGGTATGTATGTCAAGTTTATGTTACATTTGATAACTACCTTTTTGTAACACCTTGATAACTCTGTTTTTCTTATTTACAGTTGGCATGACGTCGGCCGAATACAAGAAGTATCTACCCAAGAAATCCGGCAAAGGAAAGTCGCGAGAGGCTGCCCCTCTCGAACCCGAAGCTTCTAAACGACGACGGGTAGATATTATCTTGGGTGAGGACCCGCCTGCTGACGAGGTGGTTCCTGTTGAGGTTCCTGTTGCCCCCTCTTCGCCGAGTCCAGCTCCTATTCCTGCTGCCCAGAGTAACCTTCTCAGCTTAGAGCCGGGGGAGCTATGGAGGTCGGGTGTCTCTGACCGCCTTAGGGCGGCTTTGAAACCCCCTCCAAGTCTCTTTCTGAACTCTGGCCTGACTTCCACCGTAAGGGCCATGCTAAAACGGATGGAGGAGGATGCCTTGAAGACGACCTCATTAATTCAAATCTTTCAAGACCTCCTTCAAAACTTGGACCAGGCTAATGCGGCCAAGTCGTCCCTTGCTTCTAAGGTCGTGGAGCTAGAGCAGTCTAAGTCCGACTTGGAGGCCAAAGTTGGAGAGCTGCACAAGGAGGTGGAAACGGCGAAGAAGAGTTTGGAATTGGCCAACACCAAGGCCAACGAGCTGAGCGCTGAGAAGGAAACCTTCTCTAAATCTCTGGGAGACAAGGACGCCCAACTTCAGGAACTCCGGACTCAGCTTGATCAAACGACCGCCGACTTTGAGGAGGCTAAGGCCGTGGTGGTTAACGCGGCCGTCCAGGCATTTGACAATGCTATTGCTCAGGCCCGAGTTCTGAATCCCGGGCTTATTGAGGCTGGAATGGACGTGTCCTATGAGGTGAAGGACGGCGTCATAGTTCCGGGATCTCCGGGTTCCGAGGAGGAGGCCGAAACTGGAACCCCTTAGGTTTAGTTTATTTTTGTCATATCTTGTAAGCATTGCCGTGTTTAGTTCAGCTTTTGAAATTATAAACTTACTTTGGTTGATCCGAGATTGTCAATTTGTTACACCATTTTGGTCTCATCTTTATTTGTCTTTGCAAATTGCGAGTCCCTGATGGCCGATCTAGAAAGTATATTAATTTCTTTTTGTTCGTCAACAAAAATTTATTTCTTTAATGATCGTGACATGTCTGAATCATAAATGGAAGCGTTTGGTAACAACTACTCATTTATTCACAATGAAAATTTCTTTACAAATCCGAGCTTTATAGCCCGCTTATTTGCCTTGAAATAAAATCTACCTAATGACTGAGCTCAACAACCCGTCTTATTTACGTAGACAAGAGTCTAGTACTTGACTATGCTTTAAACCTAACTGTAATAGGTCTTTAGCTTGTCGGCATTCCAAGTTCTTTTTACTGGCTTCTTGGATAAAGTTTCCAAAGTGTAGGCTCCCTTTCCGAGATTATCCTTAATCCTGTAAGGGCCTTCCCAGTTTGCTGCGAGCTTTCCATCTTTGGCATTTTTATTACCAATGTCAGCTCTTCTCAGAACTAGGTCTCCGCTCTGAAATGACCGAGGTCTCACTTTCCTATTGAACCTAGCCGTAACTAGGCGCTTAGCCATCATATTTTTATACCTGGCATTCTCCCTGCATTCATCCAATAGGTCGAGCTCAATCAACAGTGCTTCCTCATTTTGGCCTTCAGTGCCTTGCAATCTTTGTGCCCTTCTCCAGGACGGTTCTCCGATCTCAACCGGAATCATTGCTTCACAACCATATGTTAACCTGAAGGGGGTTTCTTCTGTGGCGGATTGAACGCTTGTTCTGTATCCCCATAGAACTAGGTGTAACTGCTGTACCCAATTTCCTTTGGCCTCGTCAAGCCTTTTCTTGAGTCCATTGATTATCACCTTGTTGGCAGACTCGGCTTGTCCGTTGGTCTGAGGATGTTCTACTGAGGCAAAGCGGTGTTTGATTTTGAAGTCAGCCATGAGCTCTTGGAATTTCTTGTCGATGAACTGAGTTCCGTTATCGGTGACAATTTCTGCAGGGATTCCAAATCGGCTTACCAGATTCCTTTCAAAGAAACGGCGTATTCTGGCCGAAGTGATGGTGGCGAGGGGTTCGGCCTCGATCCATTTGGTGAAGTAGTCGACAGCAACTATCAACCACTTGAGTTGTCCTTCAGCAGCGGCGAAGGGTCCCAAGAGATCCATCCCCCACTTAAAGAATGGCCATGGTGCCGTGATGGTTTGCAACTCTTCTGGGGGTGCATGAATTATTAATGCATGCTTCTGACACTGCTCACATCGTTGAACATGCTCCATGGCGTCAGCCCCCATTGTCGGCCAGTAATATCCTGCCCTTAACGCCTTCTTAGCTAATGCTTTTCCTCCCATGTGGTGTCCGTTGATGCCCTCATGGATCTCGGATAACACGTATTCAACCTCGTTTTTATCAAGGCATTTCAACATGGGTGCGTAGAAACCCTTTTTATACAGTTGACCTTCTACTATGGTAAAGCAGGCCGAGTTCCTAACAAGCTTCTTTGCCTCTTGAGAGTCTTCTGGCACGATTCCTTTTTCAAGGTAGGCCACAATTGGTCTTCTCCAATCTTCCGTGTCGGTGGTTATCATTAGGACGCATGTCGGTTCTAAAATGCTCTGTTGAATTACAGTGCGGTGATTACCGGATCCTTTCGAGCTCGCCAATTTAGACAGAATGTCGGCCCTAATGTTCTCATTTCGAGGGATGTACTGGATTAATACCTCGTCGAACTCGGCAAACAATTCCTTGACCTTTTGGAGGTACTTCATCATCAGGGGGCCCTTGGCTTGGTATTTTCCCTCAACTTGGGAAGTGACGACTTGAGAATCACTCATAATTTTAATTCTCTTTGCTCCATGCTCTCTTACTTGCATAATCCCAGCAATAAACGCCTCATATTCAGCTTGGTTGTTTGAGGTTGGAAATGCCAGGTGAAGCGAGTGCTCAATTGATACTCCTTCCGGGCTTTCAATGATCACCCCAGCACCGCTTCCTTTAGAATTTGAAGATCCATCAACATAAACCGTCCAGAGGTCTTTGTCAACCTTCTCTTGTTCATTGCCCGGGGTAAGCTCCAAGATGAAGTCGGCCAGTGCCTGTGACTTGATTGCCTGCCGAGGTTCGTACGTCAAATCGAACTCGGACAGCTCGACGACCCAGTTAATCATTCTTCCTGCTAGGTCAGGCTTATGCAGTACATGCCTGATGGGCTGGTTCGTCCGCACTATAATTCGGTGGCTTTGGAAATAAGGTCGAAGCCTTCTTGCCGTTGTCAATAGAGCAAATGCCACTTTTTCCAGCTTCTGGTATCGGAGTTCCGGCCCTTGCAACGTCCGTCCTACGAAATATATTGGATGCTGGCACTTATCCGTTTCCCGGACCAAGGCGGCGCTGATAGCTTCTTCCCCCACTGACAGGTACAAAACCAACGTTTCTCCGGGTTCCGGTTTTGTTAACACAGGAGGAGTAGCTAAACAGACCTTGATGTTGTCGAATGCCTTTTTGCATTCTTCCCCCCAGCCGAAGTCTGCCTCCTTCTTGAGGAGTTTGAAGAAAGGCAGTGCCTTCTCAGCTGACTTGGGAAGGAATCTGGTCAATGCAGCAAGGCGGCCTGTAAGTTGTTGGACCTCCCTCTTGTTTTCTGGCTGTTTCATTTCCAATACCGCCCTGCATTTGTCGGGATTTGCTTCTATCCCACGATTCGTAAGCATGAACCCTAGGAATTTTCCTGCTGGTACTCCAAAAGCACATTTGGCTGGGTTCAGCCTGATCTTCCGAGCTCTTAGCTGTTCGAAAGTCTCTCCGAGGTCAGCGATGTGTGCTGAAGTGCTTATCGACTTGACGATCATATCGTCAATGTAGACCTCCAGATTTCTTCCGATCTGCGCCTGGAAGACTCGGTTCATCATTCTTTGATAAGTGGCCCCAGCATTCTTGAGGCCGAAAGGCATAACATTGTAACAAAAATTTCCTTTTTCTGAAATGAAAGCTGTCTTCTCGTGGTCGTCTGGATGAAGGGGAATCTGATTGTATCCCGAGTATGCATCCATAAATGAAAGCAGCTGGAAGCCGGATGAGTTATCAACTAGCTGGTCAATGCTAGGCATTGGATATGAGTCCTTTGGGCAGACCTTGTTTAAGTCTGTGTAATCAACACAAATTCTCCATTTTCCACTTGGTTTTTTAACCATTACTACATTTGACAGCCAAGTAGTGTACTGTATTTCCCGAATAAATCCGGCTTCCAGGAGTTCATCCACATGCTCACTTAGAGCTTGTCGTCTATCCACCCCAATCTTCCTTTTCTTTTGGGATACCGGCTTCGCTCCCGGATACATTGAAAGCTTATGGCAGCAAAAGGCTGGATCAATTCCAGGAATTTCCGAGGCCTTCCAAGCAAACACATCGGAATTTGTCTTTAGGAATGATACGAGTTCGTTTTGAAACTCAAGCTCCAAAGACTTTCCGACCTTTGTATGCCCTTGGCCATCACCACGGATCTCGACTTCTTGTAATTCACCCTCGGGTTGTGGACGTGGCGATTGTAGCTCCTCTCTCATGTCGAGCTCGACTAAGTTGACCTCTCTGCCGGCCGTCCTGAAGGCCCGATCTTTCGATCCTTCCCCCTTACCCGGGGAGGGGATGCTGGGTCACCGTGATGGGCTCGTATGGTCTCATAATAGCATTCCCTTGATTCTCTTTGATCTCCAGGAATTGTGATGATTTCGTTATTTGGTCCTGGCATCTTCATGAGTTGATGCTTAGTAGATATCATCATGTCCCACTCATGAATGGTAGGACGGCCAATGATTACGTTATAAGAAGAGGAAGTGTCTACTACCACGAAACGAACCCTCTCAGTACGGAAGGAATCCTTCGTGCCAAGAGTTAGTTTGAGGTCGATATAACCTTTCGGAGGGGATGGTGCTCCATTAAACCCCAGTAGCTCGGTAACACATGGTTTCAGGTCCTTCTCATCCAAATTCATTCTCTGGAAAGCATCCCAGAGAATTATGTCCGCACAGCTTCCGTGGTCAAGGAAAATTCTCCTGACTCGGCAATTGACTAGCACTCCAGTGATTACCAATCCATCAGTATGTCCTGGCACGACCCTTGCCAGCTCTGCTCTGGTGAAATATATCGGAGGGGGTTCGGGCTCGTTGACCTTCGCTTTAAAAGTTGGTCGGTCTCTGATGGACATGACCTCCTTCAAGTATTTCCTTCGGGCGTTCGCAGAGTCTCCTCCGCCACCCAATCCCCCACTAATTACATTGCACTCAAACTCTGCTTCAGGAAAAGTCTCCGCTCTGTCGTCGACTTCTTTACCTTTTGTATTGCGGTCTTGTCTCTGGTCTCTTTTGTCTCCACGCCTCGGACTTCGGCTTCGGCTTTTTTGTCTTGGCTTGTTGTTTTTCTTCCCCTGTGTACGAATTATGTACTGTTTCAACTTCCCTTCTCTGACGTGTTTTTCAATTGCGTCTCGAAGGTCCCAGCAGTCATCCGTAACGTGGCCGTTTTGGTCATGGAATGCACAATATTTGCTCTTGTCAAGTCCACTCTTTGCTTTGAGGGGACGAGGTCGGTCGACGTTTCGCATTTCCGTTTGAGCTACTTCTCTCCAGATCTTGGATCTGGGCATGTTCAGTGGGGTGTAGTCTTCAAACTTCCTTCTGGGAGAGCGATCTTCCGCCTTCTTCTCCCGAGCCTCGTTTCCTCTTTTGGACCCCTTGTGATCCCGATCTCTTCCGTTCTTCTTGTTTGGACTCCTTCTTGACGGGCTCCGCCCACGAGACTCGACGTAAACCTGCTGCATATCCTCCACGTCGATGTATTTGTCCGACCTACGTCGGAACTCTTCAAGGTCATTGACCGGGTTCTTGTAGATCGATCTAGCAAGTGGGGAGTCACCATCTAATCCTGAAATGATTAAGTGGAGGTGCACGGCTTCGGTGAGACCGCGGACCTTCAGTGCTGCATCTTTGAATCGATCAAGGTATTTTCTCAATGATTCATTGTCTTTCTGACGAATTCTTCCTAGTGCATATGTCGGGATGGGATGCACTTTGCTGGTTGCGAAGTTGAGGGGGAAAGTCCGAGCTAAATCTTCAAATGAGTCAATTGAATTTTTGGGCAGCCTGGTGATCCAGGTCATTGCCTGTCCCGTTAGGGTTGTTGCGAAAATTCTGGCCTTGATGGGTCCTGTGATCCCGTTAAACAGCATTTCAGTTTTGAAGGCCTCCAAGTGGGCTTCCGGGTCCTGACTCCCATCATATGGAGGTATTCTGGTGCTTTTGAATCTCGGGGGATGGCCAGGTTCATTAGTCTTTCAGTGAATGGGCTATCATTAGCTTCATCATCATTCAGATAATTTTCGTTGTTGGCGTTGTTCTGGCCTCCGACCTCTTGCTGATTGCCGAGGTGAAGAGCTAGAGTCTCCAAGACATTGACTTCGGCAGCGGGGGTGTTTTGGTGTTTGGTCCCACTGTTGCCTGCATTAGCGTTTCCGCCAGTATTTTGGTGCGGGTTTCCCCTGTCCTGGGCTTGTGATCCGCTTCCGGTTCCGCCTTGAGCGGTCCGGTTTCGTAATTCAGCTTCGAGTGTCGCCATTCTTTCCGCATCCAATCGTTGCTGGGTTAGGAATCTGTTCTCCATTTCCTGCATCCGCTGGAGGATTGCACCCATCGCCATTGAGGTAACATTTGGTGGCTCAGATGGGCGGGTTACAGTTGTTGTGTTTCCGATTGGTGGTCTAGGAGTCGGCCCCTGTAATCCGACCCCTTCGACCTGTACGTCCACCAAGACCGGGCTAGCGGAGGCCTGGAGCTGCTCCAAACCAGACATTTGGGATGGTCCCTGAGCATTGCCCGACGTGGATCGTGTGTTGGTCATTGTGGTATGGGAATCGAATTTTACCGATTTCCCACAGACGGCGCCAATGTTAGGTCCGAGGTAGACCGTATTGCTATACCAAATGGTATGCGCTCAGAGATAGTGTATATGCCTGATATACTAGGCTTAAATGCCGAGGTCCCAATCACTGCGCACAAGCAATAGGTTTTACAACCAAGGGGTGGTGTGTGCACAATGAGTGGAATAAGCAAGGCGATTCAGAGGTGAGTACCTGGGATGTCTGAGCTCTTATTTATAGGGTTACCTGGCTAGGTTTCCAGTCGCTGAGCTCCCCCAGTTGAGATTAGGTCCGACTTAGTCGGCCTCAATCAGTTTGTTTCAACTGTTGAGATCTGGTAATATCTCCTAAGGAGATATCTTAGGGCGGCAGTTTGATTAAAAGAATACTCCTTTTTCCTTTAAATATTATCCGGAAAACAATGTAAACTAAACATCAAGGAGGAATTCAACTTTGATATCAACGTGTAGTGGACTTACTTTCACTTACTACGAATTTTAGGGCAAGTTTTTAACTTTTTTTACCTACTACTTCAATTTTTTATTTTTTATTTTCAGTGTTTCTGTGCCACACCTTCGAATAACTGATTCAAGTAGATTAGTAGTCAATGTGATGCTTCAGGAATTGACATGCCACGTTTGTTGTTTAGGCTTTGGACTTCCTTTGTGGGTAAAATAAAACATATCAGGCACTAGTTTCTATGAACAAATATTTCTTTTAAACTTACATTTAGTGTAAAATGGATTTTGCATTTTACATCAATCCTTCTTTAAAACAATAACTATATTAATATAGAAAGGGAGACTGTATAGAGATTTTCTTCCAAAACGGCCGTCATTAATTATAAGGTTTTATAATTCTAATCAGAATTGAAATCTCATGTTGTAGAGATAAAAAAAACATGTGGGACCCATGTGTTAAAAAAAATTTTATGTAAGATCTATGTCAGCACGAAAATCGAAGGGTGTATAGGAAAATATGAATTCTCATATTGAATAAGAATTATAAAACCCTTAATTATAAGAAACAAACCGCGGAAGAATTGGCATGAGTAGTGCGAGACCCAAGTGACACAACCGGTGCTCATTCCATCATAAAAACTACCGAAATAGCGTTTAGGCTTTTAGCTAAAAACCTGGGATGCCTGATGAGAGGTGGAAAGACCATTTGGTTTGTAAGGGTTTTTAACCAATTCTGTGGATTGGGATAATGTGGTGCTAATAAGTCGTAACCCTGTTCCTAACACTCGACTTCAAAAACAATTTGTCCTGTTATTTATTTTCTGGATTCAAAAAAAGGAGAATCTCTACAAAGGAAGGGAATAACAGGGTCACAAGTGCAACTCGATTGAATAATGAAGTCGACAGATCCAATTACTTCAAATGAAAACAAGGCCAAAAAATTGAGGTGTATGCCGCTGGCAATGCTGCTTATCATTAACTGAAGGTAATTACAATGGGAATAATTTTACATACAAAATTATGGAAAGAAAAAGATTAAACATTTCTTAGTGAAATTACAAGATCACCTAACCAAACAATTTTGTTGCAACAAAGATGGAGCATCCTTGCTTTGCGTTGGGAATCAGTATTCTTAAAACCTGAATTAGAAAAGAAATATACAACTCGACTCTGCAACAAAAAAACATGAACAAGTATTAGCTTGACCACAAGAGGTTAGACACGCAATAAGCAATAAAAAATGTAATAAATAAAGCCTCAGCTAATTTTTGATCGGGCATTAACTGCGCTTCAGCATGATTATAACTTATTTTAACAAAAACTTGTGCACTCCAATTATAATGATGAGATGATCATATCTCCATAAAAAAAATTGATAACCATTTAGTGGCAACAAAACAAAAAATAGAGAAATACTACGTCAAAGCTAGATTTAGTGGCAAGACCATTATGGAAATTGGTACGTACCTAGGACAACTAAAACAGTGGAATCCTGTTAGGCATCAAAACCAATAAAATCCTGTGGTATGTGCATGATTAACAACTTGGCGTTCCAACCATTCAGGTGACTAATGGCATGTTTGGATGACCAGGTTGAGGTGTAGGGGTTTTGAGCAATGGCCTCAAAGAATCCATAATACTCAAAAAAGAAGGGCGCTTCCAGGGCTCGCTGCAATGAACCAAGTATACGAATGAAGTGTTATGACAGAATATTGAAGCAGAATACAAACTGGCAGATGCATCTGAACTCACTTGGCCCAGCAAGCCTCAATTATTGCAGCTACTTGAGGATTTAAATCACGTGGGATCTCAAGCCTTTTTCCCTTAAAGCCAACAGCTGCCACAACCTACAGGACAGTATGCATTTGTGAATATTGAAGTAATATAAAAGCCTCTAATTGTAACACATTATTGATTGGCCAAAAGAGAACATTAAATAAATCATTATTAGAGTATTATGTTCAAGTCAGAGTTAGTTTAACTCTACCATTTAGTTTAACTCTACCATCCTTTAGTTAGTTAACCTTTCAGTTCCAGCTTTCAAGGAATCAGTTGCAACAAAGTTGCAACTGCATTGTAACAAGTATAACTGCCTAAAGCTGTTTAGCTGTGTAATAAGGATCTTATAAATAGATCTCTTTGTACTCTATTCATTGTTAAGAAATACAATAAGACTTATGAAAGTCTTTCCTCTTTCTCTCTCTCTGATTTCTCTCTGACTTCTCACTTCTTTTATTTCTTCTTGCTTGATTTCGCTTAATCAAACATCAACAACACCTTTATCCCAAACTAGTTGGGGTTAATGGTAGATGAACCCAAAAAAAGTTACGAAAAGATTGAGAAAAATGATGAAAATAAAAAAAATAAAATAAAACAAGGATATATAGGAGGAAAGAAAAGAATAAGAAGGTAAGAAATAAAATATATATATAATATATATATATATATATATATATATATATATATATATAGGGAAAAAGAGAAAACACATAAACAAATAGGTAAAAGAAAGAAGATTGAAAGCAAAAATGAAATAGAATAAAAGAAGGAAAAAGAAAGAGGGGGGAGGGGGAGATAAAGAGGAAAAGGACTAAAAAGGAACCATTAGAAACATAGAAATAAAAACGGGTTTAACCCTCCATCATGCTTATAACTTTTCTCCATTCCATCTTAAGACACACCGTCCGCCTGTTTTATATCCCACTCCATTAGGTCTTGTTTTACTACCTTCCCCCAAGTAAGTTTCGGTCTACCTCTACCTCTCTTTTTGTCAAGCTCTTGGAACTTTTGTTCTAACAGGAGCATGCAAGGCTTTCTTATTACGTGCCCAAACCACCTCAATCTATGTTCTCTCATCTTTTCCGCCACTGTTCTACTCTCACCTTTAGTTGAATTTCTTCATTTCTTATTTTATCTATCCTCGTATAACCACACATCCACTTTAACATCCTCATTTCCGCTACTCCAATTTTATCCTCATGTTGCCTATGCGCTAACCAACATTCAGCTCCATATAATATAGCATGCCTTATTGTTGTTCTATAGAATTTTCCTTTTAGCTTAAAGGGAACATTACGGTTACACAAAACCCAAATACACTATGTCATTTCATCCACCCTGCTCTGATTATATGATTTACATCCTCCTCAATCTCTCCACCTTTTTGCAAAACTGATCCCAGAGAAAATTAAATAAACGTGGAAAGAATTTGTATTACAAGGATAGCCCTCTTCATTACACTGAAAAACAGAAAACAAGTGCAAAAGAAAAATAATATTGCCCAGGTATGCAGATGCTTCAAGCACCTCTTCCTTCACCCAAACCTCTCCTTAAACCTCGAGTGCCTCTTTCTCCTCTCCCTTATTCATTTTATTTTCATTTGCTTTGCTTTCTGGTGTGATACCAGAATTCTCTTCTCCACTCCTAGCATACCAACTGGACGGTTGTTATTCAGTACCTTCTCTCCTCTAACAGATTATGCCCCCAGCGATGTTCCCCTATTCTGTCCCTTCCTCCTTTCAAATACCTGCATCCCATTAGGCCCACTCCTCTTCCTTTTATAATAAACTTAGGCCAAAGGTCTCTATCAATATGCATGTAAGTTCAACCAAAGAAAGCATAATATGTAAATGATGGACCAGCATGAAACAACATAACACTCAATAAGTCAAAAATAAAAATAAAAATAATCAGATACAACATTAAAACACCTTTAACCATATATCCATCATCCTTGGCCTGTTCGAACATGCTTAAACAATATACATTTCTTGCAATCATTTTAGATTTATATTATCAGCCCCATGCTATTTTATACTATTGAGTATATTCTTATGGCTGTAAGTTTCAGATCTTATGAATCTTTCATAAAAGCCGAAGCAATATAATTACAATAGAAACTCATACTACAATTTCATGTATCACATGTATACAACAAACCTGTGCTGGATTCAAATTACCCCATGGCTGTTGCAGTGTTGAAAGCTCCCACAAGATTACACCAAAACTGTAAACATCAGATTTCTCATTCGATGGCTCATCACGAAGAACTTCTGGAGCCATCCACTCAGGCTAAGGAAGGAGGAGGAGGAAAATTAAATGTGTAATTATAAAAGTTACCTCTGAAACATAGATATACAGAACAGAAATATCTGTAGTCAATGTAAACTTACAGTCCCAGCAGCTGACTTGGATGAGAGAAATGTATTGGCCTTTAGACGGGAAAGCCCAAAATCACAAACCTAAAGAGAAGGTATTATCATTTTCTTGGGAAAAAACCTCCATTTATGTTGAAGAAAACTCCCCAAAAAAATTAAATAAATAAATTAAATAAATAAAAAACTCCCCCCAAAAAAATATTAACAACACACTGCACATGTTAGCTAATTAGCAGGAGGCTGAAACTTCAATCAACTACGTGAAGGGAGAGCAAGTTTTGCAATAAACTCAATCTTCCACTAGTTCACAAATAGTTTGATCAAATCAAAATATCAAATCATTACTAGAATGTTTCAGCAAAAAGTATCAATTACTATTTAAAGAAAAACCAATCAAATCAATAGTTTATTCATTTAATTTCATCTTTATGGAGAAGCCAGAAAGGGCTGTTATATGATATGTGGAATCAATGGTGCCATTTGCTTTTTGGGACGTAAGTACAAATTCCCAGATCAAACCTGGACTAGCAAGGTGTCTTGCCCATCAGAGCAAAGGCCTGATAATTGGCTAAACAGTGTCATTAATCATATCTTACTACTTTCATGCTATGCTAGACCAAACGAGGTGAACTTTGGTGACTAATAATAGGCTTGTATGGTAAAAGGCTATTTGCAAGAGCTGGAAGAAAAAACATAACAGTTAAATCCTACTGACAAGGGTAACAAATGATTTTATGAAACTCTCTGAAGACTATATTTTATACACTAAATCTTCATTCTTACCTTCACTGTAAATTTCTTGTCAACAAGAAGGTTTGGGGATTTTAGATCTCTATGAACAATGGGAGGATTACGTTTATGAAGATAATTCATCCCCTTTGCCTGCAAATGAGAAATGACAAATAGATAACCAAAGAATTAAAAGATTATGACACAACAAACTCAAAAAAAAAAAAAAATACAAACCAGAAACAACAATGTTTATTTTCAAAATGCATACCACATCATAAGCCATACCAAGCCTACGCCTCTCATCCAACTGCTCTTTAGCACCAGGTTTATGCAACAGCCTATATAAGCTACCCCTGCACTTTGTTCAAATCTCTTAGGATCTCAGAGTAAAAATATCCTATAGCTTTAAGAAAATTCCCTCTTTTAGGGAAAAAGGATGAGGGACAGGTACAGTAGTAAAACCTTGATAAATATTCTGTGACAATTGATAAGTTAGGAGGCTGAGTGACAGCCCCCATCAACAAAACGATGTTTGGATGCCGCAAACGTTTCATTATTGCAACCTAGCAAAAGAAGTCAAAATACAGATAAAATCAACAAAAAGGAAATATTTATAGAGCTATAGATGTATTCTCTGCATAAAACATGGTTAGACATTTCATGCATACCTCCCTCAGGAATTCATTGAAGCGTTCAGCATGAAAATCTTGTTCCATCAAAATTTTCACAGCAACATCCTGAAATTTATAATGTTTTGAAGGATGTAAAAAAAGACAAATTTAAAAAACAAACAAGAAGGAAGTAGAGAGAGGAAAAAAGAAGCATGAAACAAAATCAAAATATGAAGCACTATTTCTGCTTTGAACTTTAATGAAGCAGTCCAGAAAAGAGTGTCACAACTCACAATCCCCTCCGAAGATATATGATGACCCAATATATATGCATTCCAAATATAACAAAATGGAACTTAAAAAATTGAAAACATAGAATTGGAGAAGCATGAAGACATAAGCCTTAAAAATATGCCTCTTTGCAACATTAAGGCTCCAATTGTTTACAGAAAATAAAATGTTAGATAAAAAAAAGTTTAGGGAACAAAACATCTATTCTCTTGGAGGGCCGGCTTGGCTCAGCGGTAAGCTTGCTTGCCGTGGTGTGTCAGGTCGCGGGTTCGAATCAGCCTCTCTGCAAAAAGTAGGGGAAAGGCTTCCTAGAGTATTCCCTTCCCCAGACACTCACGAAGTGGGTATTTGAACTGGGTCGGCCAAGGTTGTTAGTATCGCACGATACGCGATACGTATCGTGCGATACGATACACCAGAAAAACGATCCCAATCGCATCCCTGAATCGTTTATGGTCAGAATCAGAACAAAGAATCGTTTAAATCGTACGATCCAGTTGCGAATCGTGAATTGCTATAAATTTGCGATTCAGGTTTTAAAAAAAAAAAGACCAACGGTCGCTGAAGTTGAAAAGATTAAAAACGTAATCCGAAGAGTTGTTTTACTTCAGAAAAATTTGGGATTTAAAATCCCATCTGAATCTTATATAATAACAAACAACAAAATTGAGAAAGAACAAAAAGGAAAACAAAACAAAAAACAGAGAGGATGAGAGTTTTTATATAGAAGATCAAGAAGAGGCTTTGAAGGTTCTTGAAGGTGGGAGACTCCTCGTTGCAGAGAGTTGAAATCGGAGAAGAAGCGCAGTTGGAGACTCCTCGTTGCAAAGCCAGAAAGTTGAAGGCTGAAAACGGAGAGTAGAGTACGGTATTCTTATTTCAGCTTCTCATCTATAAGAATTTTAGCTGTTCACTATTTCAGCTTTTAAAACTCTTCAGTCTTTCAAATATATTAAAATATTACAAAATATCTCTGGGCAGCTGTCGTGTTGTGGCTGTGGGTATGGTAATGTGTCATGTAAATCAGTAAATGTGTGATACATGTCTCTCAGAAGAAGCTTTTTAGAATATTAAAAATCTAAGCTTTAGTGGTGTCTTGTCAACTTCGGGTAATGGGTATACGTATACTATTATATTATATTATATTATATATCAATGTCATCTCATTTGTATTGTTGTAAAGCTATTGCACTTGCACATCATCAGATCCGAACGTGTTGGTTCCCATGTAAAGTGAACAATTTTTTTTTTGAAGTACAGTAAAGTGAATATATAAAATTGTAAACTAAATACTAAATAGCAATAATGTGGGATATAACGTGGCTCCAAAGAAGCAACAAAAGGATATTTAAATAGCTATGAAGTAAATTGAATATTTAAATAGCTATAAAGTGAATTAGTGAAATATATTTAAATAGCTATACAGTAAAGTGAATTTTTTTTTTTGTGCACATCTTTAATTTTTCTCTCTTGTACAGAAGCAACAAAAATGACTCCAAAGAAAAAATCTCAAAAACAAAAGGATATATCATGGGATCATTGTAAGTCTCTTGGCAATAGGTTGAATGTCAAATGTAACTATTGTCCCAAAACAATGTGGGAAGGAGCATTTAGAATGAAGCATCATCTTGCTGGAACACACAAAGAAGTTGCTCCATGTCAACAAGTGCCAGAAGAGATAAGGAATCTATTTATAAAAATATTGGAAGCTGCAAGCAATGATGATGAACTAGAGTGCTTTGATGATAAAGATTCACAAAAAAAGGGGAGCATGGATAGTTTTATGATTAATAAAAAAGGTGGAAGTAGCTCATCTACAACGAAACAACAAACTTTGAATTCAATGGTGAAGGATAGAGATTTGGTAGTTCGAGATATTTGTAGATGCATATATGGCAATGCATTGCCTTTTAATTTGGTAAAGAGTCCATTATTTATTAACATGGTGAAATCTATTAGTGAATATGGTAGAGGCTTAAAACCACCAAGTTATCATGAAGTGAGGGTTTCATACTTGAAGAAAGAAGTTGATTTAGTCCATGCTAATTTGGATAAATATAAGCTGGAATGGAAGAAAACTGGTTGTACACTGATGTCTGATGGATGGACTGATGGAAAGGGTAGATCTCTTACTAATTTTCTTGTTAATAGTCCTAGAGGGACTGTTTTTATAAAATCTGTTGATACAAGCAGTCTTATTAAAGATGCTGAAAAAATGTTTGAATTACTTGATGAGATGGTGATGGAAATTGGAGAAGCGAATGTTGTTCAAGTAGTGACAGATAGTGCTTCAGCCCTTGTATCTGCTGGACAAAAGTTGATGGATAAAAGAAAGCAACTCTTTTGGTCACCTTGTGCAGCCCACTGTCTTGATTTGATTTTGGAAGATATTGGTGGCATTACAGTGTTCTATAATACCATTTGGAAAGCAAAAAAAATTACAACTTTCATTTATAGGCACACATGGGTGTTGAATTTATATAGAACCTTTTCCAAAGGTAAAGAGTTAGCTAAGCCAGCAATAACAAGGTTTGCTACATCATTTTTGACAATGTAGTCAATTTTGAAACAAAAGACTGCACTTCGATCTATGTTTGCATCTGAAAAATGGGTTAATAGTGCTTATTCCTCTAGGCCGGAAGCCAAATTTGCAGAAAATGTTGTTTTGGCTGATAAAAGGTTTTGGAAATTAATACATTATTGTTTGAAAATTGTGTCTCCTCTTGTGAAAGTTCTCAGACTTGTGGATGGTGATTCAAAACCTGCAATGGGATACATTTATGAGGCTATGGATAGAGCAAAGGAAGAAATAGCAAAGAGTTTTAATCATGAGGAAAAGAGATATAAGGATGTATGGGAAATCATTGACAAGCATTGGGATTTACAACTTCATAGGCCTCTTCATGCAGCAGCATATTTTCTTAACCCAAAGTAAGTATTTTTTTTATAAAATATATTTTTATAAAATTCTGTATATTTGATAATTGAATTATTATTAAGCCTTACTCTAAATTTATAATAATTATATAGGTTCCACTATGACCCAAAGTTTAACCCAGATCGTGAGGTTAAAACTGGTTTATGGAAGACATTGGAGAAGATGTGTCCTGATATTGAAACAAGGATCACAATTGATTCCCAAATTGAGAAATTTGATAGGGCTGAGGGACTCTTTGGAAATAGTTTAGCAATTGCAACTAGAGATAGGAAGCAACCTGGTAATCATTTACTTTTGTTTATTGATTAAATTGATGTTTTGATTTTCAAAAAAAAAGTCATTAACCAAATATTTATTTATCAATATTACTTGTGTTGTGCTAGCTTTATGGTGGAATAGTTTTGGAGAAGACTGCAAAGAGCTACAAACAATAGCTATTCGTATTCTAAGCCTCACTTGCAGTGCTACAGGGTGTGAGAGAAATTGGAGTGTGTTTGATCAAATTCACTCTAAGAGAAGAAACCGTTTAGAGCAACAAAGGTTGAATGCTCTTGTGTTTGTTAAATACAACCTTCAACTTGAAATTAGGCAAAAACAAAGGGAGGAAAAAGGAGACACATATGATCCTATCTGCTTATCAGATTTAGATTCCGACGAGGAATGGATTATTGAGCAAGAGGAGCCTTACCTAATGGATGAGGAGTCTTGGATGGATGTTCATGAGTGCTTCGACACTGATGAAGGAGACCAAAGCAAAAAGAGAAAGAGAGGTATATTTGCATATATAATTATTTTTTAATCAAATACCTTACCTAATATATTTATTTACATATAAATATTTGTAGGTCCTCGAAATCTTCAAGATGATAGGAATGATAGAGGCAAAGGCAAAGAACCTCAAATTGTTGAACAAGATATCGAGATGAGTCAAATGACTCTACTAATGGAGAAGATGAAGGACTAGATATGCCAATACTAGATGCTGATAGTGATAATATTAGTCTTGAAATATGAGAATAATTGGTTTTAGATTTGGTTACTTATTTATTTTGGATTTTTGGTATTTGGGTTTTTTTTTTTAATTTGGATTTATATTATATTATACATTTTTTAGTTATTTTTAATTTGTTTATGAATCTTACGATTCGATACGATTCACGATTCACGATACTAAAAAATAGCCGAACGATTCACGATACGAATTGCGATTCAACAACCTTGGGGTCGGCCCTTTTTAACTCCTGTTCTTTTGATGTGCATTTCAGTTAGAAAACATATGCAATAAAGTTTCAAATGTAGTGTAGTCAATAAGTTAAAGGAAAGAAGATTAACAAATACAAAGTCAATTGGCAGCCAACAACATACAAGCTATGGACTTGTATCTGCTTGTATCAGACAGCAAGCAACAAACATCAAGACGCGGTGGATTGATGGTAATTAGGCACAAGCCATAGAACTTAATTTAAAGCACAATGGTCAGTTCTTATGAAATAAATCTTGTTTTGAGAAACATTTCACGATCAAGTAATTTCTGTCAATCAAACAATTTTTTTTACTTGACAGGACACAAGCATAATTTTTAAATATATATATATATAGGAAGACACCTTTTTAAGAACCAATGGATTCTAAATGAACAAAAACTATGGTAAGATGCTTCATCGTAGTATGTAACATTTCATGTAAAGATATTTAACAGAATTAGAATGTATGAATGCATTGTATTCAATTGTGTATAGAACTGTACAAAAGACCTCTATTTAAAGAGGTTAAATGACCTAATGGGCCAAGCCCAAATAACTTGCTAGAATAACAGAATAACAAAAAATACAATACTATTATATTATTTCTAACACTCCCCTTCAAGCTGGTGCGTATATATCATAAGCTCCTAGCTTGTTACATATATGATCTATTCGGGGACCTCTAAGGGCCTTGGTGAAAACATCTGCAAGTTGATCACTGGAATTGACAAATGTTGTTTCTATCTCTCCTGATGGAATCTTTTCTCTAACAAAGTGACAGTCAATTTCTATATGTTTGGTCCTCTCATGAAAGACTGGGTTAGAGGATATATGCAATGTTGCTTGATTGTCACAAATGAGCTTCATGGGTTGTTGTTCACAGAGATGTAGTTCCTTAAGCAATTGTTTTAGCCAGATGAGCTCACATGTTGCATTTCCCATTGCCCGGTATTCTGCCTCTGCACTTGACCTTGCGACCCCAGTTTGCTTCTTACTTTTCCAAGAGATCAAATTTCCTCCAAGGAGAACACAATACCCCGAGGTGGATCGTCTGTCTGAAGGAAAACCTGCCCAGTCAGCATCTGAATAGCTAGATACCTTTGCATGCCCTTTATTTGTGTATAATAAACCTTTTCCTGGTGCTCTTTTGATATATCGAAGAATCCTGATAACTGCATCCCAATGGGAGTCACAAGGAGAGTCAAGGAATTGACTTGCCACACTAACTGCAAAAGAGATGTCTGGTCTTGTCACCGTAAGATAATTCAACTTTCCAACTAATCGGCGATAACAACCAGGGTCTGCCAATGGCTCGCCCTGTCAGAGTAACAACTTAACATTAGGATCCATAGGTGTATCAATAGGTTTACATCCCAACATACCAGTCTCATCTAGGATATCCAGTGCATACTTCCTCTGACAAATGGAGATGCCCTGCCTAGACTGTGCCACTTCGATCCCTAAGAAATATCGAAGTCTGCCAAGATCTTTGGTCTGAAACTGATTGAATAAATACTTTTTTAACTGATCAATCCCAACTTGATCGCTGCCAGTAATAATGATGTCATCAACATAGACCAGGAGATAGATGCACTGGCCAGAAGAGCTATGCATATAGAAGACAGAATGATCGGCTTTACTTCTGGTTAAGCCAAAGGATTGAACGGCAGAACTGAAGCGACTAAACCAAGCCCGAGGGGACTGCTTCAGGACATAAAGATTTACGAAGCTTACATACCATTCCAGAATTCTCCCCCTGAGCAACAAAACCTGGTGGTTGCTCCATATATACTTCCTCTTGCAAGTCACCATGTAAGAATGCATTTTTTATATCAAGTTGTAGAAGAGGCCATCGATGAATGGCAGCAAGTGCAAGAAATAGGCAAACAGATGCCATCTTGGCAACAGGAGAAAAAGTATCCCCATAGTCAAGACCAAATATTTGAGTGTATCCCTTGGACACCAAACGAGCTTTGAGGCGATCAACAGTGCCATCAGGACCAACTTTGACAGTGAATACCCATCGACAACTGACTTTCCAGGAGTAGCATGAACAAGATCCTATGTGCCATTGGAGTGATGTGCTTGCATTTCATCAATCATTGCTTGACGCCAACCCGGATGAGAGAGTGCTTCACCTGTGGTTTTAGGAATAGAAATAGACGAAATACTAGAAACAAAAGTAAAATGTGATGAAGAAAGTCTATCATAACTCAATAAACTATAAAGTGGATGAGGGTTACGAGTGGATCAAATACCTTTGCAAAAAGAAATGGGAGTAATTTCTGATGGAGGATCCGGAGGGGAAGAGTCGACAGCAGCAGGCGATGAGTCAGTAAGGGTCAAATCCGTTGGAGGCGCAGTCTGACGACCCTGATAGGTGAGAAAAGGACGATCCTCAGGGATGGAGGCAAGGGGCTGCTCCTCCGAGATTAGAGTCTCCTGCAACTGGTAAAGACAAATCAAGAAAAGGAACATGAAGAACTTGATCAACTCGTGTTATCTCAGATAGGATAGAATGAAAAGGTTGTTGATCAAGGAAAGTGACATCAACCGAGACAATATAACGCTTGAGATCAGGAGAGTAGCAACGATACCCTTTTTGAAAACGAGTATATCCACGGAAAATACACTTGAAGGCTTTGGATGTTAAGTTATCTTTTCCTGGAGTAAGATCATGAACAAAGCAGGTACATCCAAATACATGTGTAGGTAGAGGATAGGAAGGTGCTCCTGGAAATAAAACACTATGTGGAACTTCGTCATTAAGTACGGAAAAGGGCATGCGATTGATGAGAAAGCAAGAGGTGATTATAGCATCTGCCCAAAAATGAAGTGGAACATTCATATGAATTAGTAGGGTACGAGCTGTTTCAACCAGATGCCGATTCTTACGTTCGGCCACTCCATTTTGTTGTGGAGTGTGTGGACAAGTGGTCTGGTGTAACGTCCCACGTTTCTCCAAAAATTTAGAAAACTCAAGAGACACATATTCTTTTGCATTATTACTCGTAAAATTTGAATAAAAGCACCAAATTGAGTATTTATCTCAGTACAAAATTTTTGATAAATTGAAAATAATCCAAAACAGTTTTTCATTAAATAAACCCAAGTGCAACGAGAGAAATCATCAATAAAGGTGACAAAATACTGAAAACCCAAAACAAACATTGTTCGACTCGGACCCCAAAATATCAGAATGACAATAGAAAAAGGAGAATCAGCTCTTTTATTGACTCTATTAGCAAAGGAGGAGCGAGTGTGCTTTCCTTGCTGACAAGAATGACAATTTAAAGGCTTAAGACTGGATAAAAAGGGAACCATATGCTGAAGCTTGGAGAGGCTTCGATGATCCAGACAGCTGTGAATAAGCTCGGGAGACTCTGTGAGAGAACAGGCTACTGGAGAAGGTGGTGCAATCAGATAGTAGAGACCTCGTGACTCAATGCTCGCTCCAATCGTCTTCCCCGTACCCGAATCCTACATAGAAAAGGATTGTTTAGAGAAGGTAACAGTACATGAAAGAGAATGAATCAATTGGCTAACAGAGATTAAATTAAAAGGAATGCCAGGTATATAACAAACAGAACTCAAAGTTAAAAGGGGGGTTGGGTTGGCTTCCCCAATTCCATGAGCAAGAGCCTTAGTGCCATCAGCAAGAGTGACAGGGGGTAGGTTATTAGAATAAGAAAGTGAAGTGAAGAGATCTTTATTACCACAAAGATGATGAGTAGCACCTGAGTCTATTATCCAGGGTCCAAGTGATGATTGATAAAAACAAGCAACATGATTACCATTGTCTTGAGTAGGATGCTAAGAAGAAACCTTCTTGAGAAGTGTCTCATAGTCGGCACTTGAAAGAGTTACTAATCTAGTAGAAGGTGGTGTAGCATCAGTTTGAGCAAAGTGGGCAGTCGGTGGCTTCAAATGAGGGTACTTCCTATAGCAGCATTCTTCAAAATGCCCAAGATTCTGGCAATAATTGCAACGAGGCCTCTGTCTGCGGCCACGTCCGCGACCGCGTCCACTGTTCCAATTGGAATCACTGGCCCGAGAAATGAATGGAGATGGGGTAGTACTGGAGATGATGTCAGCCATGTTTTTGGATGCATTACTTGAGCCCTCCATCACAAAATAAAACAAAGGATATGACCAGATTTGAAAATAGGAGAGGAAGGCGAGCAGATCTGTCTCGGAATGGCCGAATTTTTTTTTTTTTCTTTTTTTTTTGCGTGAACAGTACGTGTACGGACGCGATGAACATTACCTGTACAGACAGTGAACGGTGAAACCGTACGGACGATGAACAGTGAATTTTTTTTTAAAAAAAAAAACCGCGTGAACAGTGTAGAACCAAGCCGGAGGGACGCACGGCGTTAAGAGGAAGGAGAGAACGCCTAAGCAGTGGGCTTAGGGTTTTAGCAGAAACGAAAAATTCTCAGAACAAAGAGCTCTGGTACCAAATTAGAATGTATGAATGTATTGTATTCAATTGTGTATAGAACTGTACAAAAGACCTCTATTTAAAGAGGTTAAATGACCTAATGGGCCAAGCCCAAATAACCTGCTAGAATAACATAATAATAAATAATACAATACTATTATATTATTTCTAACAAACAGTGAAGTGATTGTTGACTTTATGATGTTTGATCCAGCTAGGAAGGATAAAACTTACTTCCAAATACCACCCAGGACTAATCCATAAGCACTGAATGCAAACAAACTCTCACAAATATTGATGCTTATTTATGCATTGATATAATAAGCACACATATAATTAGGCATTATTTACAAATGCAAAGAATAAGAGGCTACAAAAATCAATGAAAATAAACATGGGCTGGCTTGTAGTAGATGTACATTGGGCTGGGTTTATTAGGATAATTATTGATTTATATTAGGAGTATCATTGGACTGGACTTGTCCACTTGCTAGTACTTGATATAGATTATTTGCATAAATAGGAGTGGAAGCTTAGTGTTTTGTATCACAATATATCAATTATTCAGTGTCTCATTACTTAACTATATTCTCTCCTTTCTCTTTTTCATTTATTTCCTAAAATTTTGACTGAAAAAACAACCATAAGTTAATCAATTTATACAGCATCAATTTTTATTTTATTTTATTTTTAAAAAACGAGAGTGGCTTACCGAGCCATTCCACTCAGCACGATGTACAGTTCCAAAAGAACCTGAAATGCAACAGATCATTTTTGATTAATGACTAGTGATACTAATTACACAAATCATGTCACAAGAAGAAGCAAATTATGCTACAAACTCATTAAATACTGTCATTTAAGTTGGGATCAGATCTCATTGATTAACTTTAAAGGGTATGACTTCTATTTAGTGCCCTAACCATGACTTCTTTGGTGAAACCTCGAAGTCAAATATGCATATGGATTGGGTCGCTTCATTGCACTAATGAGCTGGCTTCCTCTTCTAGTTATTTCTTTTCTATTGTCATTGCTAAGGAAGATATCCATTTTACTTTGGTTTTGTCTATTCTCTCTCCAACAGTATGACTATTTTATCCCCCCCCCCCCCCCAAAAAAAAAAGGTAGGTTTTTAAAACAATGTGCAATTTATAAAGGAATACCTGATCCTATTTTCTCTTTTAAAACAAGGTCACACCACGGTATGTCCAAATCTTCCATGTCAAAGGTAAGCTCTCGAGTAGGTTTGCTAGGAATCAGTTGGTTTCCTTCAACAAACCTCCCACTCTTGATAATGTCATCATTGGAATTTGTTAGTGCTAATTGGGTTTGTAAACCAACAGGACGCTTATGCTTTAAAGGCGGTGGATACTTGCCCACTTTTGTTGAGTCTACAATGTTCTGAGGAGGGTAAAATGCTTTATATGTTTCAGAACTTTGATCATGTGCGCTTGGATGAGAAACTTGTGGATGCACAGGAACCTGAGAACTTCTGCTGCTGTCGCTAGAAGTTGGCCTAGGGTTATTCCTGTCCTTGCACTTCCCATCAAACTGTTCTGAAATGGAGAATCCTGAATCTCCATTAGTAACAGCTCATGTGATATAAAGTTCAGGGTATCTTATGCTTGCACCCAGTTCAAACATATAACAATAATCATATATACATAATTGCATACCAAATTACAGGATAACGTGCAAAACTTCTAATGTCCAATTTACAAGATGAAATCTATACAAAGGACATGCTTTTTGGCACTATTCCATATGTTGACTAACTCGCAAATTTATCTAACATTGAATTGACCACTCTATAAATATATAGCTGCTCAAATTTCATTCTGCAAAGAGACTAAATGATATTAACCCCTGTTCATCACAATCAATCTAGAAATTAATGCTATTCAATAGACTTGACCAAGTAACTTGAACTGCTCTCCCAATTCCACAACACTGGAGCATCCTCACATAGCTTAAACATCACAGTGAAGAATCATGCTCTTTTTTTATTAAGCAACCGAATTCTTGCAATTTGCAAATTTAGAAAAAAGAAAGTTTCAAATAATTACAGGGAATGTATGAAAGAAACAAAGATAAGGAGGGCTGCCATCTAATCTCCTAGTACATATAAACTGATGAAAACAGCAAATAGATAGAATTCAATTCAAATAAGAAAGCTGCAACACTATCATATTATTAAGGTCATTACCAAGTTTGGTAGATAAACAAATTAATAATGGAGAGTAAATAGCTTAGAGCAAAAGATTCATCATTCATTAAAAAAATGGAAATAAAGAAAAGATATGGGACACCTGGAGCTTAAATTCGTAATAAATACAATATGCCCTAAATGGATCCTTCAAGATAATATGAAAACAACAATATCAAATGCCCAGATTTAGAAAAGCATAAATTAAATAGGAAATATGAAGATCACCTGCAGCACTGTTGTCAAAGACAAGCTCAAGAGACAGACATTCCGAGAAATACTGTCTGGCCAGTGACCTGAAATCAATGGCAGGTTCAGCTGGTTTAAGGCTTGGAAAGCGCAAGGGTGAAGAAAAGGAGATGGAAGATGGACCATTGACCAAGGAATCAGGCTCGCACAAGTGACCTGGCTTCCCAATTAAATCGACAAGATATTCCCTGTAATTAGATTCCCAGATATGAGGTGTCAGGAATATTACCATTAAGAAACTCTACTTAAAATGTTAATACACATATGTTCACAGAATGTTAACAACTGACCAACTGTCCTTTAATAATTTTGCGTTTCCATGGTCATCATAGCATATGGAAACTAACTTTTAGATTGCAGTTCTACTTATAAACAGAAAAGTATACGTGATTGGCAATAAAACATATACCTATCAAGCCCAAATCGAACAAGACAAGATGAAGCATCATCCCTTTTGCAATATTTACAACCTTTTGCAATTCGACAAGGTAAATCAATGGTGTCGGCTAGTACCTGAAAATATTGAATATAAAGGAAGTCATTCGAAAAACAGCTTAAATACAGTCATAGCCTTAGACCCCCACAGAGAAGTAGAGCCTTACTTTAAATAATATAGCACGATGCCTGCAAAGGCCAACAGATAGACTACCTATGGGAACAACAACAGACCCTAAGCAATCTTTAAGGTCATTACTGCAATCCCTCCAGATGGAAACAAATTCATCTTCCCCAACAGAAGCTGAACCCCTTGTTATAGCAATAAAACACGGTTAGACTGGCATGACCAGACAATAAGCTAAATAGGTCAAGCCATGAATGCCAAGGAGGCTCACCCCATACGGTTGCAAACCACCTTGGAAAGTTGATCTACAACCTCTGTTGTCGTTATGCTGCTACAAGAAATGCTATGAACTTTGTTTTGCAGTTCTCTTAAGCTGGGGTCACTGTGTCGATTCACCAAAACTATTTCAAGTGAAGAATCAATGGAGGGATTCACAGACTTTAGTGTATCAACTGACGGAATTCGGCCATTTTCCTGCAGATCAGTGCACACGGTCCAGACATAGGAATCCATCCCATGAATTAGGTAAAAGCCATCGGGAATTTTGTCTGAGTACGATAGGCAGCCATTCACCTGGTGCACATTATTAACAAAATACAAAATCAACAATTGCGTATCTACCAATAAGTGCAACAAGCATATCAGGATCAGTTTCCTCCCTCAAATTTCTGTGAAAATGAGAGAAAATTTTCAAAAAGAAAGATGGAGAAGAATAAAGAGGGGAGGGGTATCTTTTCCTCTTACACTTAATTTACGTTACAACTCAAGGAATCAGGATTCTACTTCATCCCTCAATAAATGATAATTATGCCTCCTGGTGGCAATTTCCTCTAGTATGATCAAACACATTCTCCTCGCCTGTGCTGATGCTAAAATATTAAATTCACATTTTCAAGATTTGTCTTACTCCTTTAACACTATTTTTTCCAATATAAAATTTTTATGCAGTGCAACAATGAAAAAATCACTTCTTTAGACAGAGTAAAACAAAATTCCAACTCAAGAACGAGCAATACGGTCATAGAATGCAAGGCATACAGTAACAGGATACTCTGCCCATACTACCCAAAATTCACAGCAAACTTGGGACGAATTAAAAGTGAAAAGCACGAAGGTAGTTTTCCTCAATCAGTGCTACAGCAAACAGTTTTCCCAAGGAGCCAAGTATCCTGGTTAATCCCAATAGACTTTAACACTGCAATTCAAAATGCAATTATGTCCTTTGCAACAAACATAACACAACTTCTTACGAGGGTTTAGTACTAATGCAATTCCTTTCCATTCAAGTCAAACTATAGCTCTTCCAATCAGGCATTGCAAAGGACCAACCACTCTGAATGAACTTTTACAAGTTCGTCACAAAACTCATCACCGTAGACGCCTAGAAAAGGTGGAAGAACCAATATAAATTCAAAATTTTAAAAAAGAAACAGAACAATCACAGAACCATTGCAGCTTCAAATGACAAGGCTACATCACATTGCACTTAATCTCGCTTATAAACAAGTAATCACAACACACAGAGTAAAATTATACTCTGTATAAAATATACTTAAAATTATACAGAGTAATTTATTAACACTCAAGTCAAAAACACCTCACAATCAACATACCCAGAATCTATGAGACACCGCCTCCGCCGAACTCGATGACGACAGCCTCAGAGCCGATTCATCCGGCACCGGATCAAGGAAATTGGGATCATCGGCGCATGTCGCATCAGACGAAAGCCGCAGCGCCAGAGCGAGCTGCAACTGGTAACTCTCCTCCGTCTGCTGCGCCCAGCTCTTCCCGGAGGACCCGCCGGTCCACATCGGAGCATCCGTAAACTTGTTCTTAACGTCGCCAATCTTGAATCCCTCGTCATGCATGTATCCAAAGGCATCTACCTCACTCGCCGCCGCCGTAGACAGCGTCGGAGCGTAATACTCGCCGCCGGAAAGTGAGCTTTCGCCGTAGCTGCTTCCGCTGGACTGCCTCTGCAACCCGATCGAAGAGTACAAATTCCCGATCCGATTGTTCCCCTGCTGAGTAGCTCTGTGATCGGCGACTAGGTCCCAATCGAAGCCTCTGTCGGACTTGCCGCCTCGGTTGGTTATTCCTTCGCCGGAAGAAGACGGAGCGGCGGCGCCGGCGAACTGGTCGTCGGGAATTTGACTGAGAAGCGAGTAGTTGGATCTTCTAGCAGGCATTTCCATCGTAGTCCGTTACTGTTGTTTTTGGTCACAAAACCCTAAAACTCGCCATTGGTTTTTTTTTTTTTTTTTGAGTTTCTGTTATGTTATTCTTCTTCTCTCTATCTCCTTCCTCTCTCTGTTATGTTATTCACCCCACCGTGAATACTTTGAATTCCTTCAAACTTTTCTTTCTTACTCTTTCTCTCTCTATAGAATTGGAAATTGGGTTCGGAGAGAGAGAAATGAAAGCGGCGAGTTATTTTTTTTCTTTTTTCTTTTTTCTTTTTTCAATTCTGTAGTGCAATCGTAATAATATTTGTTTTAAACTAATTTTTTAGCGGTTTGGTTTTCTTTTTGTGGGAAAACCGGATTTTGGTTCACAAGTTGGGTCAGCCCGTTGCTGGCGTCATATTTTTCTCTCTAATTCTATTTATACGTATTTTTTAGTCATTCTTTTACAAATTTTTATTTAAAGAATAATATCAAATTATATATTAATATATATTCTCTATTTTTCACAATTAAATGAAATATAAATATATTTTAAAAAAATTGTAATATGCAAGTAATTGAGTTTTTTTCCCTCCTCCCCGACCTTAGACTGAACAAACTAAAGTATATAAAGAATACAATTCGCGCTTATCAAAAAAAAAAAAATACAATTCGCAGTTTGGACTCCACAAAGTCACAGTGTTCGCAGTTTGGATTGAATCAGTTTTGAAACAAAAATTATTTAATCTAATTCATTCTGTTTGATCATTTAATCATCCACTTGATTTGAATTTTTTTTTAATCTGATCCAATTTTATTCGGTCGGATTAAATTAGTTTTTGATTTTACGAAAAATCTAAAAATTTTGGCAAAATAAAGTTACAAACTCTAGAAAATTCAAGTCTTCAAACTAATACAAGTCTTGAAATTCATCAAGAGTTAGAATAGATTAATAGACAATAAAAACTAAAACAAGATAGTTTGTTATCAATACATTTAAGGTTTCAAGTTTACAAAATAATAAGATTTCAAGTTAACATCTTTCGAAAATAATAAATACATAATAGTAATACATTGGACCGGTCGACTAAACCGAAAACCAATCTAATCCAATTAAAATATGCAGTTTTTTTGATTTTTGGTTTTTCAGTTCGATCATCGCGATTTGAATTAATTTGGATCGATTGATTAACACCCCTACAACGTAGACTTTGCTTATTTAGTGAGTATTTAAATTTATTTTTAGAAAATAATTTTTTTTAAAACCATTTTAAGAAAGATTTTTGTGAACAAATATTTAAAAAATAAAATAAAACAAGCATAAACTTAAATATTGATAATTGTGAGAGAAATCGAACAATTTTTGCATGTATCTTTTTTATTTATTTATTGACTTTTTTACTTTTGTATGCGAAAAATTAAACCTCTTGGTGACTCACGAGCTGGCCAATTCAATAAAAGTTTTTTTTTTTAAAAAAAATCAAATTTAATATTCCGAAGAGCTTTTCAAAATTTAATAAATGCTATGATACAAAAATCAAAATGCCATGTTTTGGATAAAAAAAATAGGGTTTTCCCGAAGAGCCTTTCAAATTCTTGCATAGAGAATAAATGATGAGATCCATTGTTGAAAAACAAAACAAAAAAAACAAAAGCACGAAGGACATACATTATCAGTTTTGTCTAGTGCAAGCGACCAGAAATCTATACATTTCATATGTCACAAGGCTTGACTGTACGATCACTTTGGAGGACATGCATCATTCATCGAGACTTTCGATGGATGATAAATCAGTCATAGGCTTAACTGGTGACATACACTATAACACCCCGTAGTACTCTGGTTGTTAACATCATGATATTATAGCGTACACAGCGGAAGATTTTATTGAATGATTACTAAAACGTCTTGTAAAAATACGAGTAAACTTTTTCAGAAGCATTTTCTGAAAACATTTCCAAAAGCGTTCACATGATATATTACATTAGCGTAATTTAACATTGTGACCTACTAACTAAGTCCCATTAGCCATTACTAGTGGTCATTGACCAACCGGATATGACAACAAGTGTCATTCCTGAAGGAGTCTCGCAGACAACATAACGGCTGTTTATCGGACAACTGGGGATATCAATCCCACACATAATCAAACATGATAACACAATTCAATAAACAGACAGTTCAAATTAACACATCCAGAAATCATGTCTATATGTTCTCATCACATGCATCTGACATAATTCATAATAAATACATCAATAATCTAGAAGCTCAAATAACAACAATCCTGAGCATTATTACAAACAGCAATATAGTCTCAAAATAATCTAACTAGGCATGTCAAGACACTACACATGCCGTATAACAAAATAACAGTGTAACATAAACAATAACATCAATCCATTAACCCATAGCTGGACCCTTGCCCCTAGAATGCTCACAGCTACCATGGGTACCTGAAATGATGTCTCCAAAAAGGGGTGAGATAACAACATCTCAGTAAGCTCAAGGTTCTTAGAGGATCCTCTAATCCCCTGAGCCCACTTCCTACATGACAAGTCAGATATAAAGCATATATAACAAACATACAGCATAAACACAGCATCATAACTCATCCTCTAGTTAACTATTCAAGGGCTCTCCCCACGAATAGCTAACTGACATGTCCCACATGCTTAGTGTGACTCTCAGGGTTAAGCCATAGGCAATCAACACAAACTATAGTATGAAATAACTCTCAGGGTCAAGCCATAGGCAGTGTACACACCATGATCACTGGCTAGGATCCTCATAACATGCATCATCAATGCATCATCATAACATCAAGAATCATATAATATCTATATGAATGTGAGTGAATGCACATATACCACATATCACATACTTTCATACAATTCAACCATAATTCCCGCCATAGTGGTGGGGCCACAAGAGAGAGAAGCAACCAAAACCAGGAGCTTACCTCAAGAAGCTTAGCACAAGCCTACACTCCAATATAACACGTATCCTCCAAATAAATTATGAAGTGCAAGGTTCTCTAGGCACACCTAGAGTAGGAACCATTCATATCATTAATTACATAGTAATTAATCAAGTTATATACAAGACTTTCTCATTTAATGATTCCACTTTTCATTCTCATATGCCAATAGTATGCCCATTACAAGTCTAGACCATTCATTACGTAATTACATGTTTTTAGTGCATTATGAAGTGTTAACTTGTTACGCTAGCAACCACATAGTTCAAACACCTTCCATAACCTTAGAACCACACTCTAGGGCCACTAAGGTAACTTAGATTATTTTCAACACCTCCAAGTCATAATATTCCCTCAAGGCCGAAAATGTATTCTAAGGCAAGCCCTAGGTTAGGTTTTCAATTTTTAAGTTGACTCAAGCCTTGAGCATACATTAAACCCTAAATCATCCTTAAATACAATTTTTGCACCTAAAACCCTAATTATCTCACACATGGCCGAATTGTATAGGGTATTATTCCTTAGGATTTTCTTTCATTAGATTACATGATCATGTGTCCACAAACTAGTCTTAAGCCTAGGTTGTCAACTAGCTTCATAATTAGGTTTAATTAGCAAATCCTAGTTAGGTTTGATTAGAAACCCTAGGTTACTTTAATTTTTGGGTTTTTCTATTATTAGGTCACTTATAAATTCCTACATAGTCACATTAGGTCTTAGTTCATTAAGTTCAGTAATTACATAATTAGTGCATCAAAACCCTAATTAGTGCATCAAAACCCTAATTAGGTCAATTTTTAGGGTTTTATAGTTAATTAATCCATTATGCATGATCCACCTCACCTCAACCCTTGATTAGTATCCTAATTAGGTCTTGAAACCAATTTTGACATACTAACCCTAATATATCTCCAATAGGCTGAATTGTGTAGGTGGTAGAAACTAGGTTTTTAACTTGTCAACTTCACCACTTATTTAATTAATTAGGTCTACACTTAATTAGTCTACTAATCTATTATTTAATTAAATTTTAAACATAAAATACTATTTATACTCATTAGGGCAAATTTGATTAGATGGTGTTATTAGGGTTCAAATCCATCCTTAAGCAAGATTAGTATTCTTAAACTTAAAGATTACATTTTTAACAATTTTATTGATTCCACTTATGATTTTCCACACTTTACCATTTCAAGAACCCATTTTTATCAAATTAAAACATCAACCCCATAGGAAAACTATGAAGGCCGAATGTATATGGAAGTGGAGGAAGGTTCTAGTCATCATTTTCCCAAAGATTCAAGCTTACTTCTTTAATTTAGTTCCAAGGCTTCAAGCTCCCATCTTTCTCAAGCAAGAATGCCTTTTTTTCCATAAAGAACACACCTTTAATAAAGGCTCAAAGTTAGAACTCAAGAACACAACTCAAAGGTGGGGTTTTTCAAGAAAAAGATTCAAGAAACTGACACTAAAACTCAAGGAAACAAGCACCAAAGTAATGTTCTTCAAAGAGAACTCAAACCATCATCTCCATGGCATGAACATGCCAAGAATGTGGCTGTATAGGGAGGGTCCACCATGAAATTTTTGGCTTCCAAGAACAAAAATGGTATTTTCTTGGAGGGGAGGATGAGAATAACAACTTCGGTGAAGGAGGTTTGGTGATTTGATGGAGTTTTGATGGAGAAGACCTAGAGAGAAATAGGAGAAAGTTTGAAATTCAAAATGGGTAGAGAGATAGGGAGGCGCTAAATGAGGCTTCTTAGAGGGTTGCCCTAGTCTTCTAGGGTTTGGACCAAGTCACTTAAGTAGTTAAGTGACATTTCGTCCTTTAGTGACACTTGATGTAATTTTTCTTTGAACTATTATCAAGTTTCTACCTGAAAACCCCCAAGACTCTAAATTTAAGTAATTAATATTAATTTTTTTTAATTATCATGTTCCTAACTTAAAAATTTGATTAGTAGATCACATATCCACTCACTGTTGTTTAATTGCATTGTAGTCTTTACCGTTGTTCTTAACTATACCCGAATTTTATGATTTCCTTAACTTTAACATTATTGGTCTAATTATGAATTGTTAGGCATATATTGGTCTTTCATTCCATTTTCTCATCTTTCTCCCATTCTGGGATTCTACCGGCTGCTTCTACAGCAGTACAAAATACCTAGAAGAAGTGACTTTCCCAAAATACCCTAATATAGGTATCAAACTTCATCAAATCATATACTAAATTTATCTATGATAATCATATCATCAGAATTGTTCTCCAACTCACATTTTCTAATTTGGAGCTATTCTATTGACTGTTACTGCGTCGGTAGTCAAAAATAACAGATGAAAATCCACCTGTGTAGAATACCATCAATATGGATATCAAACTTCTTAGAATTTCATCCTTATTCCAATTATGACCCTAAGGTCTTCATAATAATCCTCTAATTTCAAAAGTATAAAATTAGGGTTATTATATACAACAATGTAAGCTCATTATGAATCCCATAGGCGTCGATCCAAGTCCCAAAAAGTTGATCGATGAGTCGTTGAGCTTGTTTTACTTACATGAGCAATTTGGTGACTATGGGAGACACGTAGACACCGAGGACGGACATGTATGATATACATGTGCATTCATTTTGCGACTATTGAGGGATTGTTTTTTGTTGAGTCACTTCGTCTATTTCTATGCCACAAGACTAGTGTACGATCATATTGCAGGACTTGCACCATCCATTAGGGCTTTCTATATATGGTAAATCAGCCAAATGATTGACTGATGTCGTAGTCTAACGTGAGTTCATTGTGGATCTCATAGTCCTAGGTGTCAATCCAAGTCCCAGAAAGTTGATCGATGGGTTGTTGAGCTTGTCTTACTTACATAAGCAGTTTGCCGCCTATGGGAGACAAATAAACACTAAGGATGAGTGTGTATGATACACACACATTCATTTTGCGACTAGTGGGTGATTACTTTTAGTTGAGACATCCTCAAGCTTTATCCCAAATAAGCTTGATGATTATGATGCATTGTTGGCACAAAATGAGCAAATATTACAAATTAACAAGAGACAACAACAACAACTAGATGCTCTCACATAGCAATTTTCAAACTCTCCAGTCTCTTTTGTTAATACTACTCCAGTCACTCGTGGGATATGTGCAAGTGCTCATTCTACGAAAGACTGTGACTTCATGAAAGCACCTAACAATGTTGAAGTCAACGGAATCTGGTACGATCAAAAGAACCAGAATAATCCCAGGAGGAACCAGTATGGGAATAACTATAATCAAGGTTGAAAGAATCAAAATCAACACCCAGGGTTTAGTTAGAAATCAAACCACCAGCTAAATCCTTCTAGAAAGCGCAAGTTAAAGGAGTGCGAAACAGTCACTCTAACTGAGGAATGCAGTGCAATTATTAAGAAGAAGCCTCCTCTTAAGCTGAAAGATCCGAGCAGCTTTAGTATTTCGATAGCAATTGGAAGTATTGAAGTAGGAAAGGCATTGTGTGATCTTGGAGCAAGTATAAATCTGATGTCTCTCTCCATGTGTAAAGCTCTTGGAACTCAAGAGTTGAAACCTACTACAATTTCCCTTTAGTTAGCTGATAGATCAATCAGAAGACCTGACAGAGTTATTGAAGATGTTTTGGTAAAGATTGACAAATTTATTTTTCCTGTAGATTTTGTAATTCTAAATATATAAGAAGATGCAGAAATTCCTCTACTACTTGGAAGGCCTTTCCTAGCTACCGCAAAAGCAATGATCGATGTGGAGCAAGGGAAGCTTATGTTAAAGATGAATAAAGAGACAATCACTGATGTGCCTCTGGCATGTGATGTTTTCCAAGTCAAAAATAATAAGAAATTTGTCATAAAAGAGCATTTTATGTATATTAATCACTTTTATTATTTAGTTTTTCCATTTCAGTTTATTTTTCATTTTTTTAATATTTTTTATAGGTTAAAGTGTGAAGAAATATGAAATTTGAAAAAAACAAGGAAATGATTTGGCGCTGATCGTGCGGTCGTCATGAATACAGTCCTTGATTTATGGAGTCACGGATTTGGCACTGATCGTGCGGTCGTCATGAATGCAATCCTTGAATTATGGAGTTTGATGAAAACAGAAATTTAATCCAATAAATGAGAGATTATGACCTGATCGCGGATTTTGGCGCTGATAGCGCGGGCATCATAAATGTTGTCCTTGAATTGTGAAATTGTGATGAAAATGGAAAATTAATCAAAATAAATTCAAGAATTATGACCTGATTGATTAGTTGGCTATATAAAGGCGTGTCCTTCACAAAATTAAGGATCCACATTCTTCAGTAAGCAGTTGTCGTGCTCAGAGAGAGAGTTTTCTTTTTCTTCTTTTTCTTTTCATTTTTCAGTTTATGTTATATCTTTGTAGATTAGTCATGACAATGATTGGCTAGATCTACTTTATTGTGGTGAGGGTCACAATCCTTGATGTGAACCCCTTGTAATTTGGTTAATTTTACATTTGTTTATCCAATTAAATTTATTTTCCTTTGTTCTTCATCTCTTAACTCTTTTAGATCTGATCACTCTAATGAGATTGTGAGGGTTAGGGCTCGCAATAGGGATATTGGGATTTTAATTCCTGACAAAAAGGAAAATAACTTTTCATGTATGCACTAAGGATAGGCTAAATGAATCGCAAACGTGCAAGATTCACTGATTTAATCCTTTAGTGACACCTGATGTAATTTTTCTTTGAATTGTTATCAAATTTCTACCTGAAAACCCCCAAGACTCTGAATTTAAGTAATTAATATTAATTTTTTTAATTATCATGTTCCTAACTTAAAAATTTGATTAGTAGATCACATATCCACTCACTGTTGTTTAATTGCATTGTAGTCTTTACCGTTGTTCTTAACTTTACCCGAATTTTATGATTTCCTTAACTTTAACATTATTGGTCTAATTATGAATTATTAGGCATATATTGGTCTTTCATTCCATTTTCTCATCTTTCTCCCATTCTGGGATTCTACCGGCTGCTTCTACAGCAGTACAAAATACCTAGAAGAAGTGACTTTCCCAAAATACCCTAATATAGGTATCAAACTTCATCAAATCATATACTAAATTTATCTATGATAATCATATCATCAGAATTGTTCTCCAACTCACATTTTCTAATTTGGAGCTATTCTATTGACTGTTACTGCGTCGGTAGTCAAAAATAACAGATGAAAATCCACCTGTGTAGAATACCATCAATATGGATATCAAACTTCTTAGAATTTCATCCTTATTCCAATTATGACCCTAAGGTCTTCATAATAATCCTCTAATTTCAAAAGTATAAAATTAGGGTTATTATATACAACAATGTAAGCTCATTATGAATCCCATAGGCGTCGATCCAAGTCCCAAAAAGTTGATCGATGAGTCGTTGAGCTTGTTTTACTTACATGAGCAATTTGGTGACTATGGGAGACACGTAGACACCGAGGACGGACATGTATGATATACATGTGCATTCATTTTGCGACTATTGAGGGATTGTTTTTTGTTGAGTCACTTCGTCTATTTCTATGCCACAAGACTAGTGTACGATCATATTGCAGGACTTGCACCATCCATTAGGGCTTTCTATATATGGTAAATCAGCCAAATGATTGACTGATGTCGTAGTCTAACGTGAGTTCATTGTGGATCTCATAGTCCTAGGTGTCAATCCAAGTCCCAGAAAGTTGATCGATGGGTTGTTGAGCTTGTCTTACTTACATGAGCAGTTTGCCACCTATGGGAGACAAATAAACACTAAGGATGAGTGTGTATGATACACACACATTCATTTTGCGACTAGTGGGTGATTACTTTTAGTTGAGACATCCTCAAGCTTTATCCCAAATAAGCTTGATGATTATGATGCATTGTTGGCACAAAATGAGCAAATATTACAAATTAACAAGAGACAACAACAACAACTAGATGCTCTCACATAGCAATTTTCAAACTCTCCAGTCTCTTTTGTTAATACTACTCCAGTCACTCGTGGGATATGTGCAAGTGCTCATTCTACGAAAGACTGTGACTTCATGAAAGCACCTGACAATGTTGAAGTCAACGGAATCTGGTACGATCAAAAGAACCAGAATAATCCCAGGAGGAACCAGTATGGGAATAACTATAATCAAGGTTGAAAGAATCAAAATCAACACCCAGGGTTTAGTTAGAAATCAAACCACCAGCTAAATCCTTCTAGAAAGCGCAAGTTAAAGGAGTGCGAAACAGTCACTCTAACTGAGGAATGCAGTGCAATTATTAAGAAGAAGCCTCCTCTTAAGCTGAAAGATCCGAGCAGCTTTAGTATTTCGATAGCAATTGGAAGTATTGAAGTAGGAAAGGCATTGTGTGATCTTGGAGCAAGTATAAATCTGATGTCTCTCTCCATGTGTAAAGCTCTTGGAACTCAAGAGTTGAAACCTACTACAATTTCCCTTCAGTTAGCTGATAGATCAATCAGAAGACCTGACAGAGTTATTGAAGATGTTTTGGTAAAGATTGACAAATTTATTTTTCCTGCAGATTTTGTAATTCTAAATATATAAGAAGATGCAGAAATTCCTCTACTACTTGGAAGGCCTTTCCTAGCTACCGCAAAAGCAATGATCGATGTGGAGCAAGGGAAGCTTATGTTAAAGATGAATAAAGAGACAATCACTGATGTGCCTCTGGCATGTGATGTTTTCCAAGTCAAAAATAATAAGAAATTTGTCATAAAAGAGCATTTTATGTATATTAATCACTTTTATTATTTAGTTTTTCCATTTCAGTTTATTTTTCATTTTTTTAATATTTTTTATAGGTTAAAGTGTGAAGAAATATGAAATTTGAAAAAAACAAGGAAATGATTTGGCGCTGATCGTGCGGTCGTCATGAATACAGTCCTTGATTTATGGAGTCACGGATTTGGCACTGATCGTGCGGTCGTCATGAATGCAATCCTTGAATTATGGAGTTTGATGAAAACAGAAATTTAATCCAATAAATGAGAGATTATGACCTGATCGCGGATTTTGGCGCTGATAGCGCGGGCATCATAAATGTTGTCCTTGAATTGTGAAATTGTGATGAAAATGGAAAATTAATCAAAATAAATTCAAGAATTATGACCTGATTGATTAGTTGGCTATATAAAGGCGTGTCCTTCACAAAATTAAGGATCCACATTCTTCAGTAAGCAGTTGTCGTGCTCAGAGAGAGAGTTTTCTTTTTCTTCTTTTTCTTTTCATTTTTCAGTTTATGTTATATCTTTGTAGATTAGTCATGACAATGATTGACTAGATCTACTTTATTGTGGTGAGGGTCACAACCCTTGATGTGAACCCCTTGTAATTTGGTTAATTTAACATTTGTTTATCCAATTAAATTTGTTTTCCTTTGTTCTTCATCTCTTAACTCTTTTAGATCTGATCACTCTAATGAGATTGCGAGGGTTAAGGCTCGCAATAAGGATATTGAGATTTTAATTCCTGACAAAAAGGAAAATAACTTTTCATGTATGCACTAAGGATAGGCTACATGAATCGCAAACGTGCAAGATTCACTGATTTAATCCTTTAGTGACACCTGATGTAATTTTTCTTTGAATTGTTATCAAATTTCTACCTGAAAACCCCCAAGACTCTGAATTTAAGTAATTAATATTAATTTTTTTTAATTATCATGTTCCTAACTTAAAAATTTGATTAGTAGATCACATATCCACTCACTGTTGTTTAATTGCATTGTAGTCTTTACCGTTGTTCTTAACTATACCCGAATTTTATGATTTCCTTAACTTTAACATTATTGGTCTAATTATGAATTATTAGGCATATATTGGTCTTTCATTCCATTTTCTCATCTTTCTCCCATTCTGGGATTCTACCGGCTGCTTCTACAGCAGTACAAAATACCTAGAAGAAGTGACTTTCCCAAAATACCCTAATATGGGTATCAAACTTCATCAAATCATATACTAAATTTATCTATGATAATCATATCATCAAAATTGCTCTCCAAGTCACATTTTCTAATTTGGAGCTATTCTATTGACTGTTACTGCGTCGGCAGTCAAAAATAACAGATGAAAATCCACCTGTGTAGAATACCATCAATATGGATATCAAAATTCTTAGAATTTCATCCTTATTCCAATTATGACCCTAAGGTCTTCATAATAATCCTCTAATTTCAAAAGTATAAAATTAGGGTTATTATATACAACAATGTAAGCTCATTATGAATCCCATAGGCGTCGATCCAAGTCCCAAAAAGTTGATCGATGAGTCGTTGAGCTTGTTTTACTTACATGAGCAATTTGGTGACTATGGGAGACACGTAGACACCGAGGACGGACATGTATGATATACATGTGCATTCATTTTGCGACTATTGAGGGATTGTTTTTTGTTGAGTCACTTCGTCTATTTCTATGCCACAAGACTAGTGTACGATCATATTGCAGGACTTGCACCATCCATTAGGGCTTTCTATATATGGTAAATCAGCCAAATGATTGACTGATGTCGTAGTCTAACGTGAGTTCATTGTGGATCTCATAGTCCTAGGTGTCAATCCAAGTCCCAGAAAGTTGATCGATGGGTTGTTGAGCTTGTCTTACTTACATAAGCAGTTTGCCGCCTATGGGAGACAAATAAACACTAAGGATGAGTGTGTATGATACACACACATTCATTTTGCGACTAGTGGGTGATTACTTTTAGTTGAGACATCCTCAAGCTTTATCCCAAATAAGCTTGATGATTATGATGCATTGTTGGCACAAAATGAGCAAATATTACAAATTAACAAGAGACAACAACAACAACTAGATGCTCTCACATAGCAATTTTCAAACTCTCCAGTCTCTTTTGTTAATACTACTCCAGTCACTCGTGGGATATGTGCAAGTGCTCATTCTACGAAAGACTGTGACTTCATGAAAGCACCTGACAATGTTGAAGTCAACGGAATCTGGTACGATCAAAAGAACCAGAATAATCCCAGGAGGAACCAGTATGGGAATAACTATAATCAAGGTTGAAAGAATCAAAATCAACACCCCGGGTTTAGTTAGAAATCAAACCACCAGCTAAATCCTTCTAGAAAGCGCAAGTTAAAGGAGTGCGAAACAGTCACTCTAACTGAGGAATGCAGTGCAATTATTAAGAAGAAGCCTCCTCTTAAGCTGAAAGATCCGAGCAGCTTTAGTATTTCGATAGCAATTGGAAGTATTGAAGTAGGAAAGGCATTGTGTGATCTTGGAGCAAGTATAAATCTGATGTCTCTCTCCATGTGTAAAGCTCTTGGAACTCAAGAGTTGAAACCTACTACAATTTCCCTTTAGTTAGCTGATAGATCAATCAGAAGACCTGACAGAGTTATTGAAGATGTTTTGGTAAAGATTGACAAATTTATTTTTCCTGCAGATTTTGTAATTCTAAATATATAAGAAGATGCAGAAATTCCTCTACTACTTGGAAGGCCTTTCCTAGCTACCGCAAAAGCAATGATCGATGTGGAGCAAGGGAAGCTTATGTTAAAGATGAATAAAGAGACAATCACTGATGTGCCTCTGGCATGTGATGTTTTCCAAGTCAAAAATAATAAGAAATTTGTCATAAAAGAGCATTTTATGTATATTAATCACTTTTATTATTTAGTTTTTCCATTTCAGTTTATTTTTCATTTTTTTAATATTTTTTATAGGTTAAAGTGTGAAGAAATATGAAATTTGAAAAAAACAAGGAAATGATTTGGCGCTGATCGTGCGGTCGTCATGAATACAGTCCTTGATTTATGGAGTCACGGATTTGGCACTGATCGTGCGGTCGTCATGAATGCAATCTTTGAATTATGGAGTTTGATGAAAACAAAAATTTAATCCAATAAATGAGAGATTATGACCTGATCGCGGATTTTGGCGCTGATAGCGCGGGCATCATAAATGTTGTCCTTGAATTGTGAAATTGTGATGAAAATGGAAAATTAATCAAAATAAATTCAAGAATTATGATCTGATTGATTAGTTGGCTATATAAAGGCGTGTCCTTCACAAAATTAAGGATCCACATTCTTCAGTAAGCAGTTGTCGTGCTCAGAGAGAGAGTTTTCTTTTTCTTCTTTTTCTTTTCATTTTTCAGTTTATGTTATATCTTTGTAGATTAGTCATGACAATGATTGACTAGATCTACTTTATTGTGGTGAGGGTCACAACCCTTGATGTGAACCCCTTGTAATTTGGTTAATTTAACATTTGTTTATCCAATTAAATTTGTTTTCCTTTGTTCTTCATCTCTTAACTCTTTTAGATCTGATCACTCTAATGAGATTGCGAGGGTTAGGGCTCGCAATAAGGATATTGAGATTTTAATTCCTGACAAAAAGGAAAATAACTTTTCATGTATGCACTAAGGATAGGCTACATGAATCGCAAACGTGCAAGATTCACTGATTTAATCCTTTAGTGACACCTGATGTAATTTTTCTTTGAATTGTTATCAAATTTCTACCTGAAAACCCCCAAGACTCTGAATTTAAGTAATTAATATTAATTTTTTTTAATTATCATGTTCATAACTTAAAAATTTGATTAGTAGATCACATATCCACTTACTGTTGTTTAATTGCGTTGTAGTTTTTACTGGTGTTCTTAACTATACCCGAATTTCATAATTTCCTTAACTTTAACATTATTGGTCTAATTATGAATTGTTAGGCATATATTGGTCTTTCATTCCATTTTCTCATCTTTCTCTCATTCTGGGATTCTACCGGCCGCTTCTACAGCAGTACAAAATACCTGGAAGAAGTGACTTTCCCAAAATACCCTAATATAGGTATCAAACTTCATCAAATCATATACTAAATTTATCTATGATAATCATATCATCAGAATTGTTCTCCAACTCACATTTTCTAATTTGGAGCTATTCTATTGACTGTTACTGCGTCGGTAGTCAAAAATAACAGATGAAAATCCACCTGTGTAGAATACCATCAATATGGATATCAAACTTCTTAGGATTTCATCCTTATTCCAATTATGACCCTAAGGTCTTCATAATAATCCTCTAATTTCAAAAGTATAAAATTAGGGTTATTATATACAACAATGTAAGCTCATTATGAATCCCATAGGCGTCGATCCAAGTCCCAAAAAGTTGATCGATGAGTCGTTGAGCTTGTTTTACTTACATGAGCAATTTGGTGACTATGGGAGACACGTAGACACCGAGGACGGACATGTATGATATACATGTGCATTCATTTTGCGACTATTGAGGGATTGTTTTTTGTTGAGTCACTTCGTCTATTTCTATGCCACAAGACTAGTGTACGATCATATTGCAGGACTTGCACCATCCATTAGGGCTTTCTATATATGGTAAATCAGCCAAATGATTGACTGATGTCGTAGTCTAACGTGAGTTCATTGTGGATCTCATAGTCCTAGGTGTCAATCCAAGTCCCAGAAAGTTGATCGATGGGTTGTTGAGCTTGTCTTACTTACATAAGCAGTTTGCCGCCTATGGGAGACAAATAAACACTAAGGATGAGTGTGTATGATACACACACATTCATTTTGCGACTAGTGGGTGATTACTTTTAGTTGAGACATCCTCAAGCTTTATCCCAAATGAGCTTGACGATTATGATGCATTGTTGGCACAAAATGAACAAATATTACAAATTAACAAGAGACAACAACAACAACTAGATGCTCTCACATAGCAATTTTCAAACTCTCCAGTCTCTTTTGTTAATACTACTCCAGTCACTCGTGGGATATGTGCAAGTGCTCATTCTACGAAAGACTGTGACTTCATGAAAGCACCTGACAATGTTGAAGTCAACGGAATCTGGTACGATCAAAAGAACCAGAACAATCCCAGGAGGAACCAGTATGGGAATAACTATAATCAAGGTTGAAAGAATCAAAATCAACACCCAGGGTTTAGTTAGAAATCAAACCACCAGCTAAATCCTTCTAGAAAGCGCAAGTTAAAGGAGTGCGAAACAGTCACTCTAACTGAGGAATGCAGTGCAATTATTAAGAAGAAGCCTCCTCTTAAGCTGAAAGATCCGAGCAGCTTTAGTATTTCGATAGCAATTGGAAGTATTGAAGTAGGAAAGGCATTGTGTGATCTTGGAGCAAGTATAAATCTGATGTCTCTCTCCATGTGTAAAGCTCTTGGAACTCAAGAGTTGAAACCTACTACAATTTCCCTTTAGTTAGCTGATAGATCAATCAGAAGACCTGACAGAGTTATTGAAGATGTTTTGGTAAAGATTGACAAATTTATTTTTCCTGCAGATTTTGTAATTCTAAATATATAAGAAGATGCAGAAATTCCTCTACTACTTGGAAGGCCTTTCCTAGCTACCGCAAAAGCAATGATCGATGTGGAGCAAGGGAAGCTTATGTTAAAGATGAATAAAGAGACAATCACTGATGTGCCTCTGGCATGTGATGTTTTCCAAGTCAAAAATAATAAGAAATTTGTCATAAAAGAGCATTTTATGTATATTAATCACTTTTATTATTTAGTTTTTCCATTTCAGTTTATTTTTCATTTTTTTAATATTTTTTATAGGTTAAAGTGTGAAGAAATATGAAATTTGAAAAAAACAAGGAAATGATTTGGCGCTGATCGTGCGGTCGTCATGAATACAGTCCTTGATTTATGGAGTCACGGATTTGGCACTGATCGTGCGGTCGTCATGAATGCAATCCTTGAATTATGGAGTTTGATGAAAACAGAAATTTAATCCAATAAATGAGAGATTATGACCTGATCGCGGATTTTGGCGCTGATAGCGCGGGCATCATAAATGTTGTCCTTGAATTGTGAAATTGTGATGAAAACGGAGAATTAATCAAAATAAATTCAAGAATTATGACCTGATTGATTAGTTGGCTATATAAAGGCGTGTCCTTCACAGAATTAGCGATCCACATTCTTCAGAAAGCAGCTGTCGTGCTCAGAGAGAGAGTTTTCTTTTTCTTATTTTTCTTTTCATTTTTCAGTTTATGTTATATCTTTGTAGATTAGTCATGACAATGATTGGCTAGATCTACTTTATTGTGGTGAGGGTCACAACCCTTGATGTGAACCCCTTGTAATTTGGTTAATTTAACATTTGTTTATCCAATTAAATTTGTTTTCCTTTGTTCTTCATCTCTTAACTCTTTTAGATCTGATCACTCTAATGAGATTGCGAGGGTTAGGGCTCGCAATAAGGATATTGAGATTTTAATTCCTGACAAAAAGGAAAATAACTTTTCATGTATGCACTAAGGATAGGCTACATGAATCGCAAACGTGCAAGATTCACTAATTCAAAAGTTTAACCTAAAAAGGGATTTCTAAGGGATTAGGATTCTAATAGGGTTAATAAGGTTAAAGTCACTAAGGAATTAGGACTTAACTAATCAATTAAAAGATGATGAATCGTTTGATCAATGGGTAAATTTAATGTAAAGGTTGATTCGGATTACAAGGTGGAATCGTAAAGGTGTTTGTTTCTCTTACCACAACATTTTCTCAATTATTTTCTCATCATTTAATCTTTCGTTCTTGAATTTCTCAAGAGTTTTTTTTTGAATTATTTACGTTTTCTTAAATTGTTCTCATTTTTCATAAACCACAATCATTCTAAAACCAATTTTCTTTTCCAACTTAAGGGGAATAGTTAGATTAATACTTGGTGCATTAATCCTCGAGGGAACGATATTTCACTTATCACTTTATTACTTGGAACGATCGGTACAATTGCCGATTTCGCAACAGTCACCATTGATATCTTTGAGTCAATGAAACATGCACTAGACGGAGGAGATTGTTTCATGGTTGATATTATTCAAGAAGCAGTTGATGACACCATGAAAAAGGAGAATTCACCACTTGAGTTAGAGCAAAAGAATGAAGATGCAGAATCTATTGATAAAGAAGAAGAACCAGTTGTGGAAGAATTAGAGAAAAAAATAGATGACATCCCTCTTGGTGCACCAAAGGTGGAGCTTAAAGAGTTACCTTCAAATCTGAAATATGCTTTCCTTGGTGACAACAACACTTATCCAGTTATCATCAATGTAAAGTTGACAGCCATGGAAGAAAAGAAGCTTCTCAATGTGTTGAAGAAACATAAGGCGGCTATAGGGTGATCTTTCTCCGACATAAAAGGTATAAATCCTTCTTTTTGTACTCATAAAATTCTTATGGAGGATGATTTAAACATGTAAGGAAGCCACAAAGAAGACTCAATCCAATCATGAAAGAGGGTGTGAGGAAAAAGGTAGTAAAACTATTAGATGCAAGAATGCTATATCTTATATCTGATAATGCTTGGGTAAGTCCAGTACAAACAGTACCCAAGAAAGGTGGAGTCACATTTGTAAGAAATGAAAACAATGAATTGATTCCAACAAGGATTGTCACCGGATGGAGAATGTGTGTTGATTATAGGAGACTTAATGCAGCCACTCGAAAGGATCACTTCCCGATTCTTTTCTTGGACCAAATCTTGGAGAGACTAGCTGGCCATGCTTTCTACTTCTTCCTAGATGGGTATTCTGGTTACAAACAAATAACAGTATATAACACCTCACATTTTTAAGTTTAACCATTAAGATGTTAATCAAAGAAAAATAAATAAATAACAATAATAAAAGAAGTGAGGTGTTTGTCGTGCTTAATTCTTGTCGTGTTTAAGCGTTGTCGTGCTTAATCCTTGTCATGCTTAAGCGTTGTTGTGCTTAATCATTGTCGTGCTTAAAAGTCCTTGTCGTGCTTAAAAGTTCTTGTCGTGCTTAAACCAAAATCCTTGTCATGCTTAAACACATGACCACTTATAGTTTCTTTTTCCTTTCTTACGTATAAACAAGAAAAAAATTCTAATTGTTAGTGATACATCAAAGTAGGTTAGATGGTGAGGTTGCCGTGGCTTTCCTTCCTTAGAAGGTAATTGAATTTAATATCTATAAAGACTAGTACCAAGCGGTGAAAAAAATAACGAAATGAGAAGTCATGATGGATTATACAAGTCGGCTGCTTTTGTTTTTCCAAGCGGTGGAACAAAAAAAAAAGATTAGAACAAGAGTCCTTGTCATACTTAAGCAAGTTGGCAATTCAAGCATGAGAGTCAAGGTAGGAACAAAATTCTGAGTTCTTAGTAATCCTAGTCGGTTCTTGGCTTGTCCTAAAACATCAAGTCAATTTTCTTTCCATTTAAAACACATGACCGCCCTAGTTTCTTCCTTCCCTTCTTTTCATACGGCCAAGAGAAATTGACATTGTTTTAGGACATCAAATCAGTTCTTACTTGGTTCAAGACATTAAGTAGCGCAATCCTCTCTTCTCTACCGTAACAACCAAGGGTGTTAAGAGGAGCTTGTGAGTATTTTCTTGTCCCTAAAATGCTTAGTTATTTTGTGGAAAAGAATCCTTGTGTTCTTGTGGTCATAACCTAGTATTTTCTTCTTCTTGATAAGTGGTAAAAGATGAGTTTCCAAGCATGTATCATGCGCACCAAGGGGCTGATTTTGGATGAAGTTTTATGTATATATGTTATGGATTGAAGAGTATAAACATGAGAATATTTTGGAAAGAAAATCATGGACTTGAACTAGGCCAATTCGGCCAAAGGGAAAAAATAGTGTGAATGTATGTTAAATAAAATTTATAGGTGGAAGTGGATGTTGGTTTCTATTAGTTTTAATGATGTTTGAGACGTTTTTTGTATTATAACAAAATTAACGTGTATTGACAATTCATACATGGTTGCTGTAGGTTGCCGTACGTTGATTTGAATCCCGAACAGTGAGATCGGTGGATTGCCCTTGGTCCTGGATTAAGTGGGGTTGAGGCATTTCTGTTGAATAACGAGCTCGAGAAAAATACTGTTGTGGAGCTAAGTGAAGAGGCTTATTCAGGTAACCTCTTGGTACTGGGGTTTGATCCCCTTGTGTGTTCCACCATAACCGTTGAGTGTGATGGTAGAAGATGTATATGAGTAGTGTAGAATAACATGAGCATGCATGTAGTATTTATTAGGGTACTTATATACCAAGTCTCTGTACAGTAGACAGTTAGCCTTCGGGCAGTTTCGGACTTCCACTGGATAGAACCTCTGGGTTACTGAGATATATTCGTATATCTCAACCCGTCTTGGGGACTTTATTTCAGGAGGTAGCAGTGGTGCAGGAGCAGTGGGCAAGAAGCCCGCAGGATGATTACCTGGAGTTTTTGCAGTATTTTCCATTTGGTGGCCACTGGGCCTAGGCTAGACTTAGGGCATGAACATTCCATATGTATGTAGGATGAGATTCATTGTTATATTTGTTCATGTCATTTTGCCTAAGTCTAGTACATATATCATTTTGAGGTTTTTCTAGTATATTGTATTTGAAGACTTTGAGTTGTAAAATGTAATATGCATATGGAGACTGTAAATTGTACTTGAATACTTGATGTAATATGTAAGCATATAATATGATGGAAGGGAAATAGGCCTATTTTAGGAATATGATTATGTGTATATCTAGAAGATGCATGCAATTGGAATTTAATGATTGAAATATAATAAGTATTAATCAAGGAAGTTGTTACGGACCTTGAGGTCACCACCCCAAAAGCTAGCTCAAAGAGTGAGAGTGTCCAAGCCTTATAAACCCGGGATTTGTAACATTGCCACCCTCTTCCAGGCCGACGTCCACGGCGGCTTTCATATATCGACACTTTTGAGGTTTTTCTTTGGGGCGGCTTGTATTTGAAGACTTTCAGTTGTAAAATGTAATCTAGCCTATAGGTAGCCCTTTCCGTAGCCTCAACTCTCAATGAAAGCACCAATTGTTACGAACCTTGAGGTCACCACCCCAAAAGCTAGCTCAAAGGGTGAGAGTGCTCAAGGCTTTATAAACCCCACATTAGTTGTATAGGCAACCAATGTGGGACTTGTAACAGAAGTAGTGTGATATGTATTATATATGTAAATTAAACTGTGATGGGTTGTAAGTGCCCCAAGGCATTGTTGGTCCTTGTGTGTGCCACCCACTGATTATTAGGTACCATTTGAGATCATAGATCACTTGTATAAATTTGGGAAACGTTGGAAAAACAAAGGAAACTCTGGCGAAATTTCCAGAAATTGACAGTTTTTAGGTGAACTTTGATAGAGTATATCTTCCTCCACAGAGATTCGTTAGGGACGTGCCATACGCCATTTTAAAGCTTGAGTTGTCCTCTAACTTGTGGTAAAATTTGGTAGAATTCTGAGTTGAATGTCAACCTGTAAAAATCAGTGAACACAGACTGCCCATTTGTTACTGCACATGTGGCAGTTCTGGACCAGTTTTGGGAAATTTACTCCCTCTTCGTTTGTGGTTCAAATTAGGTGTATGATATATCAAATTGAAACTTGAGGTATCTAGTTTATTGTATAAAAATTTGCGAGCAGTTGGTGCAGTGGATCGTCTGCAGTAATTCATTTAGTGAGGGATGTTTGGAGCTGTTTTGGGGTTGGCTGGCAGCTTTGCTTTTCTGAATTCAAACGGCGATAACCGGAGCAGATGAGCTCGGAATCGAGCGTGTGATAGCTTCCTAGAAAGATAATTAAGTAAGGAAAAAGAATAGCTAGGGGGAAGGTTTTATTTTTTTGCTGTGTGGTCGAAAAAAATTAATTAGTGAATCATGTTCAGAAAGGTAAAAACGTAAAATTGAGAAATTGGCCAAGTGGGTTTATGGGAACCCCTTAGTGGCTTATTATAAATAAAGTAAATTATATAAATAGTTTAAATAATTCTTCCGCAAGATTTTACAATTACGATCACAGCTTTTAATTATTACGCTTTTTATGTTTTCAACTGCTCGCGTAATATTCGGAAAAAGTTTATTCGCTTTTTTATAAATGAATTGCTATAATTGTAACTGCGCTTAATATCATAATTAATTGTTAACAATACCGGTGTACAACGGGCTATTACATTTTATGGTATCATGAGTAGGGCACGAGGTCGCCGTGGAGCTAGGGGTGCAGGTCATTTAGCAGCACCAGATCCTATTACTGCAGTTCTAAATGCCCTGCAGGAAGAGACTGCTGCAAATAGATTAGTGACAGAAGGGGAGTGGGGCTAGCCGTCAGTAGGGGAGTGGGGCTAGCCGTCATTCTCAGGAGGCTAGTCGCCACACTACTGATCCTACTTATATCCCAGAGCCTTCTGTGGATCCTACTATTGTTGCTCAGTCATCTGGGGTTCCTGGGGAGGGTTTTGCTGGTACTGATGAGCAGATACTCTTATCTTTTCGAAAGCACAAGCCGCCATCTTTTCAGGGGTCAAGGGACCCAAAGGTAGTGACTACTTGGCTTATGGGGATGGAAAAATCTTCCAAGTGATGAGGTGTCAGGATTCTCAGAGACTACTTTACTCTGTTTATATGCTCGAGGGGGATGCCCACGAGTGGTGGTATAATGCATCTCGCCCATTTACCATTCAGGGGGTTGAGATTACTTGGGCTTTGTTTGAACGGCTGTTCCATGAAGAGTATTTTCCCAGGGATGTGAGGGAAGCTAAACAGGGTGAGTTTGATAAATTGGTACAGGGTACCATGACTGTTGATGCCTATGTGGCAAAATTTAATGAATTGGTTAAATTTGCAAACTACGGGGGTATGCTGCCGACTGCTGAATTATTATCTGCAAAATTCCAGAGGGGCTTGAAAGAGAAAATTGCTAAGAGGATGTCAAATAGAGCTGTGAGAGATTATGCTGATCTTGTGACCCAGTGCAAAAGGGTTGAAACAGTGTACAACAGGTATCCGAAGTCTAATTCTTCTAGAGAGCGAGAAAATAGGACATCAGGTTCTTCTGGTAACAACAACAGAGGTGGCTACCATCAGAATAATAATAGAGGTAGGGGGTTGCAGGTAAGGCAGCCTCCGGGTCAGTTCAAGAGAGGTGGTGGTCAGAGGAGCGGATTTAATGATAGAAATTCTAATCCTCAATGTGATAAGGGTAAGAGGTTTCATCAGGGCCCTTGTACTGTGGCTCCGAATGCTTGTTTTAAATGTGGTAAGGTTGGGCATTTCGCCAACAATTGTTACAGCAATACTGGGCAGGCTGCGAATCTGCAGGCCTTGCCATCTGCTCCTACAGTTGGACGTGTGCATACTATAAATGTGCAGCAGACCGAGAAGGCACCTAATCTGGTTAAAGGTACAATTTTTATTTCAAATATTGATTTGTCTGTGTTATTTGATTCGGGAGCGACGCATTCGTTTGTGGCTGAATATGTTGCAAAAGGATTAGGATTAAAAGTGTCACGGATGTTTCTCCCTATGCGTATTACTACTGCTACAGGAGAGGTTAGTGATTCCTCCTTTGTTTGTACAGAGGTTGGGTTTACCTATGAAGGCGGGGGTTACACTATGGACTTAATTATCTTGCCCCTGGCCTCTGTTAATTTGATTTTGGGTATGGATTGGCTATCTCAAAACTGCACAATGATTGATTGTTGCGGGAAAAGGTTGATACTAGCACATGAGAGGCCCTCGGTGGGTCCGTCTCCTTTTCTATCTATGTGCCAAGCTGTTAAAGTCTTGAAGGCTGGGGATCATGGTTATATTTTCTTGGATGGACCGGTGGGTGGTAAGGAGATTGAGATTTCTACGATTCCAGTGGTTAATGAGTTTGTGGATGTATTCCCTGATGAGATACCGGAATTTCCACCTGAGAGAGAGATTGAGTTCTCAATTGAATTATTACCTGGTGTGGGGCCTATTTCCTTGGCTCCATATTGGATGTCTCCGCTGGAGTTGGCTGAGTTGAAGAAACATATTGAGGAGCTGTCTGCAAAGGATTTTATCAGGCCGAGTGTGTCTCCGTGGGGAGCACCAGTAATATTTGTGAAAAAGAAGGACAGAAGCATGAGACTGTGCACTGATTACCGGCAGTTGAATAAAGTTGCAGTTAAGATCAGGTACCCATTACCTCGTATTGATGACTTTTTGGATCAGTTGAGGGGTGTCTGTGTATTCTCTAAGATTGATCTCTGGTCCGGATACCATCAGATCCGGATTAAGCCGGAGGATGTGCCTAAAACGACATTCCGTTCTAGATACGGACACTACGAGTATCAGGTGATTCCTTTTGGGCTTACAAATGCCCCGACAGTGTTCATGGATTATATGAATCACATTTTTAAACCGTATTTGGACCAGTTTGTAATTGTGTTCATTGATGATATTTTAATCTATTCTAAGAGTGAGGAGGAACATACAGATCATCTGAGGACTGTGTTGCAGATACTAAAGGATAAAAAGTTGTATGCAAAACCATCTAAATGTGAATTCTGGCTACCTGAGGTGCAATTTCTGGGTCACGTTATCTCAGATAAGGGTGTTGCGGTGGATCCGAATAAAATTGAGGCGGTAATGGACTGGGAACGACCGAAAACTGTTACTGAAATTCGAAGCTTTCTGGGTCTCGTTAGGTATTATCATAGATTTATAGAAGGGTTTTCCACAATGGTACTTCCATTGACCCGATTGACGCGAAAGGATACTCCTTTTGTGTGGACCCAGGAGTGTGAGAAGTGTTTTCTAGACTTGAAAGAGAAGTTGACTACTGCTCCTGTATTGACCCTCCCAGATCCGGAAGGTGAGTTTGAATTATACTGTGATACTTCAAAGAAAGGTTTGGGGTGTGTGTTGATGCAAGAGAGGAGAGTGGTTGCTTATGCTTCTAGACAATTGAAGCCTCATGAAGAGAATTATCCGACACACGATTTGGAGCTAGCTGCTATTGTGTTTGCCTTAAAAATATGGAGGCATTTTCTGTATGGGATGTAGTTTATTGTGTTCAGCGATCACAAGATTTTAAAATATTTGTTCGATCATAAAGAGTTGAATATGAGACAGCGGAGATGGGCTGAATTTTTAAAAGATTATGATTTCGAGTTGAAATACCATCCGGGTAAAGCTAATGTGGTAGCGGAAGCCTTGAGTAGGAAGTTTGTTAGCGTGTCCCAGCTGATGTTGTGGGATAACGAAGTGATTGATCAATTCCGGGATTTGAGGTTGATAAGTGTCTTTGCAGGTGAGATGGATAGGTTGAATGTTTACGGGTTGAAAATGAATTGCATGAGAAAATTAAAGCAACTCAGATACAGAATGACAGTATCAAGTGTTTGAAAGGGCAGAGTGGTATAACTTTGAATGAACATGGATTGCTGATGTATCAGGGCAGGATTGTTGTGCCCAAGGAGCTGGCAGATGAGGTAATGGTTGAGGCCCATAAGGGTCAGTATGCTATACACCCAGGTGCCACAAGAATGTATCAAGATCTGAAAACTAAGTTCTGGTGGCCTGGGATGAAGAAGGACGTTGCTGAGTTTGTATCAAGGTGCTTAATTTGTCAGAAATTCAAGATAGAATATCAGAAACCTGCTGGTCTACTTCAGCCATTGGATATACCAGAGTGGAAATGGGAGAGCATCTCTATGGATTTCGTTGTTGGTTTGCCTCGGACTCAGGCTGGGCATGATTCAATTTGGGTTATAGTGGACTGGCTTACGAAATCTGCACATTTTCTGCCAGTGCGAGTGAACTTCTCTACGGAGAAATTAGCAAAGTTATATGTGAAGGAGATTGTAAGGCTCCATGGGATACCAGTTAGCATTGTTAGTGACCGGGACCCGAAATTTACTTCTCGTTTCTGGGGAGCCTTGCAGCAGGCTTTTGGCACTCAGCTCAGGCTGAGCACTGCGTATCATCCGCAGACTGATGGTCAGACTGAGAGAACCATACAGACGCTTGAGGATATGCTGAGAGCTTGCACATTGGAGCAGGGAACTGCTTGGGACAGATACTTGGCATTGGTGGAATTTTCATATAATAAAAGTTTTGACTCTAGTCTGGGCATGACACCGTATGAGGCATTGTATGGACGGAGATGTCATACTCCTACTTGTTGGACTGAGGTAGGTGATAAAGAGAGATTTGGGCCAAATTTTGTGCAAGAAACTACAGCACGGATTGAAATGATCAGAGAAAAACTTAAACAGACACAGAACCAGCAGAAAAGTTACTATGATAATAGGCACAGACCGCTGGAATTTTAAGAAGGTGATCATGTATTTGTGAGGTTATCTCCAATTACGGGTGTTGGCCGTGCATTGGGCGTGAGGAAGCTGAGTCCTCATTTTGTTGGGCCGTATCAGATAATGAAAAGAGTGGGACTAGTGGCCTATCAGCTTGCCTTGCCCCCACGGTTGTCAAATCTGCATGATGTTTTTCATGTATCGCAGCTGCGGCGTATGTCAAATAGAGCTGTGAGAGATTATGCTGATCTTGTGACCCAGTGCAAAAGGGTTGAAACAGTGTACAACAGGTATCCGAAGTTTAATTCTTCTAGAGAGCAAGAAAATAGGAGGACATCTGGTTCTTCTGGTAACAACAACAGAGGTGGCTACCATCAGAATAATAATAGAGGTAGGGGGTTGCAGGTAAGGCAGCCTTCGGGTCAGTTCAAGAGAGGTGGTGGTCAGAAGAGCGGATTTAATGACAGAAATTCTAATCCTCGATGTGATAAGTGTAAGAGGTTTCATCAGGGCCCTTGTACTGTGGCTCCGAATGCTTGTTTTAAATGTGGTAAGGTTGGGCATTTCGCCAACAATTGTTACAGCAATACTGGGCAGGTTGCGAATCTGCAGGCCTTGCCATCTGCTCCTACAGTTGGACGTGTGTATACTACAAATGTGCAGCAGACCGAGAAGGCACCTAATCTAGTTAAAGGTACGATTTTTATTTCAAATATTGATTTGTCTGTGTTATTTGATTCGGGAGCGACGCATTCGTTCGTGGCTGAATATGTTGCAAAAGGATTGGGATTAAAAGTGTCACGGATGTTTCCCCCTATGCGTATTACTACTGCTACATGAGAGGTTAATGATTCCTCCTTTGTTTGTAAAGAGGTTGGGTTTACCTATGAAGGCGGGGGAAATAGGCCTATTTTAGGAATATGATTATGTGTATATCTAGAAGATGCATGCAATTGGACTTTAATGATTGAAATGTAATAAGTATTAATCAAGGAAATAGTGTGATATGTATTATATATGTAAATTAAACTGTGATGGGTTGTAAGTGCCCCAAGGCATTTTTGGTCCTTGTGTGTGCCACCCACTGATTATTAGGTACCATTTGAGGTCATAGATCACTTGTATAAATTTGGGAAACGTTGGAAAAACAAAGGAAACTCTGGCGAAATTTCCAGAAATTGACAGTTTTTAGGTGAACTTTGATAGAGTATATCTTCCTCCACAGAGATCCTTTAGGGACGTGCCATAAGCCATTTTAAAGCTTGAGATATCCTCTAACTTGTGGTAAAATTTGGTAGAATTCTGAGTTGAAAGTAAACCTGTAAAAATCAGTGAACACAGACTGTCCATTTGTTACTGCACATGTGGCAGTTCTAGACCAGTTTTGGGAAATTTATTCCCTCTTCGTTTGTGGGTCAAATTAGGTGTATGATATATCAAATTGAAGCTTGAGGTGTCTAGTTTATTGTATAAAAATTTGAGAGCATTTGGTGGAGTGGATCGTCTGAAGTAATTCATTTAGTGAGGGATGTTTGGAGCTGTTTTGGGGTTGCCTGCCAGCTTTGCTTGTCCGACTTCAAACGGCGATAACCGGAGCAGATGAGCTCGGAATCGAGTATGTGATAGCTTCCTAGAAAGATAATTAAGTAAGGAAAAGTAATAGCTAGGGGGGAAGGTTTTATTTTTTTGCTATGTGGTTGAAAAAAATTAATTAGTGAATCATGTTCAGAAAGGTAAAAACGTAAAATTAAGAAATTGGCCAAGTCGGTTTATGGGAACCCCTTAGTGGCTTATTATAAGTAAAGTAAGTTATATAAATAGTTTAAATAAGTCTGCCGCAAGATTTTACAGTTACGGTCACAGCTTTTAATTATTACGCTTTTTATGTGTTCAACTGCTCGCGTAATATTCGGAAAAAGTTTATTCGCATTTTTATAAATGAATTGTTATGATTGTAACTGCGCTTAATATCATAATTAATGTTAACAATACCGGTGTACAACGGGCTATTACACAATAGCTCTAGAAGTTCAAGAGAAGACAACATTCACATGCCCTTACAGAGTCTTCGCTTACCGGAGGATGCCCTTCGGTTTATGAAACTGTTACAAGTCCCACATTGGTTGTATAGGAAGCTAATGTGGGGTTTATAAAGCCTTGGGCACTCCCACCCTTTGAGCTAGCTTTTGGGGTGGTGACCTCAAGGTTCGTAACAATTGGTGCTCTCGTTGAGAGTCGGACCGCGGAAAGGGCTACCTGATAGGTGGGTGAAAGCCGCCCAAAGGGGGAAAGGGCTACCACCAGGTCAGAGTGAAAGCCGCCGTGGACGTCGGCCCTTAAAGGGGGTGGCAATGTTACAAGTCCCACATTGGTTGTATAGGAAGCTAATGTGGGGTTTATAAAGCCTTGGGCACTCCCACCCTTTGAGCTAGCTTTTGGGGTGGTGACCTCAAGGTTCGTAACAATTGGTGCTTTCATTGAGAGCTCTATAATCCACACAGAAACGCCACGTGCCGTCCTTCTTTTTCACCAAGAGTACGGGAAAGCTGAAAGCGGATTGACTGTGGCGAATAAGTCCTGTAAGTAGCATTTCATTGACCAATTTTTCAATTTCATTTTTTTGGTAATGGGGATAACGGTAAGGTCTAACTTGTATGGGTTTTGTATCAGGTTCCAGGGTAATATGGTGATTCCGGTTTCTGTTTGGGGGAAGGGCAGTTGGTTCCTGGAAAACTTCGGAAAATTGAGATAATATGGTCTGAGTTTCGGTTGAGTACGGTGTATCCGAAGGGAAGGGGTCCTGGGAGGCTGCAGTCTGAAAGCACATTAAACAGGCATGTATGGAGTCTTGGTGCACTAACTTGTGGAATTGGGCAGGTGAAATGAGGTCAGCTTGGAATGGTTTGTCGCCAACAAGGGTAATGGGAACGTGGTTATGGTTAAATGTCATGGTGAGGGCGTGATAGTCAGTCATAACAGGACCCAAGGAGGCCAACCAGTGAACTCCGAGCACAACATCCGCTCCCTTTAGTTCCAGCACAAACAGATCTACCTGGAATAAATGATTCTGAATCCACAATGGTGTGTTTGAGCACTTGGCCGAGCAAATGAGATTGTCGCCATTGCCTACTTGCACCTTGAAAGGTGGATTAGACAACACCAGTAAATGGAGGAAACGTGCCATTCGTGGAGTAATAAAATTGTGAGTACTTCCTCCATCTATTAATATGTGCACGCCCTGACCCTCAATGATCCCCTGTAAACGAAAGGATCTGGATGAATGTGTGCCCAACAAGGCATTAAAGCTTATTTCTGGAGTGGCTACAGCCTCTGGCACCGGATCTGTTGGTTCTGGTGTATCAGGAGGGTCTGGGTCATCCTCTACCCCTTCCAGATATAGGAGTGAGGCACGGCCCTTGCATTTATGGCCAAAAGTGTAACGCTCATCACAATTATAGCATAGATTTTTCTCCCGTTTGGCTTGCATTTCTTCCGGAGATAATCTGCGAATAGGCAACGCAGGTAATGGTTTAGGTTGAATGGGTTTGACTGTGGGAAGAAGTTGTGTTGAATCGGTGGCTACCGAAACCGGCAATGTGGGTTTGGGAGAATTGAACCATGGTCTTGGAGATCGTTCATCAGTAAACTGATCTTCGTAAACTCTCGCAAGAGCAAAAGCTGCATGGAAGTCCTGTGGTCTGTGGGTTAAAACTAAACGGCGAATTTTGGGTTTTAGACCTGAAATGAAGATGCTACGAAGCATGGGAACTGAGATCCCAGGGACTTTGCTGGCCAATTTCTCAAACAGAGCTTGATACTCACTCACGGAGCCGTGTTGCTGCAGCTTAACAAGTGCACCTGCCTGGTCCTCAAATTCAGAGGGTCCAAAGCGGTAATGGAGTGCCACACAAAATGCAGCCCAAGAAGGTAAACAATGATCATCGAAGGATCCATTAAACCAGCATGCTGCCGGATCTTCGAGATGAATAGATGCCAATAGTAAGCGGTCAGGTTCAGGAATATTATGAAAACGAAAATACCTATCAGCTCTTGTGATCCATGATGAAGGATCGCCAGTGGAAAACCTAGGGAATTCCAGCCTGATCTGACGGAACCGAGGCACGTCGGCACCTGTAGCCTGATTCCCATGGAAGGGACCCGCACCCAAGACACTGGCAGTAGCCGACGAGGACGAATGGCCCGCAGAATGGGATTGCTGAATGGCTAACAACCTTGTAAGTGCCTCTTGCATTTGGGATTGAGATTCTTGAAGTTTCAAATACTGTTGTTCACGGAGGGATTCCGACACATCAAAACGATGTTGTAAACCCTCAAAACGTTGATTGACTTCAATTTGGAAGTTATCCATACGGTGGGTGACATCTTTCAGGCGTGTGTTTTCGGCCATGAGGATTGGGAGGAAGGTGAATCAATGAAAGCACCAGATTGTTAGGCTAATTCTCGTGTTTAGTTAGAATGCAGAGGGGAGAAGAAAAGAGAGGGAAAATTGAAGGGAGGAGAGAGGAATTGTGAAACTTTTCTTGCCATTTTCTTACTATTCCTTGCCTTTAATAATCCAAAACAACCTGTAACTGACTCAGGATTAGTATTCCCTGAGTACACACACTATTACACATCATATACTATCAGCACAATGTAAAACTTTAAGAAATTAAATTGTTTTTAATTATTTCTCCTCAACATGTGTATTGCTCCAAGTATTTGGGCTTCTTGGTAATTCTTCTGGGCCTCTCCACGGTTTGGGCCGTAACATTCCCCCTTTGTTGAGATAACACCACGTCCTCGAGGTGAGTGGAAGGTGAGCTGTCGGTGGCAAAACAGGGAACAGCTGGTGCGTTAGGTGGCTTGATATTAGCCACATGCGCGACATCCAAGGACAGATCTGAAGAGCTTGAAACGTCTTTACAAGGATCTGGCAAAGAGGAGTCGTGCTGTGCGGTTGCTGGGACGGCGTGGAGCGGTGGAGGGGAAAGGTTCGAACTTTGGTGTCGGTGTGGGATTTCCGGTATCAGGGAAGGGTTTTCCCGGACTTCCTTTTCATCTTCCCAGGTTGAATCCTCCGACGGTAGTCCATCCCACTGGATCAGGAGTTGTGGGACCTGTACGCCGTTGCGCCATATGGTACGCGTAGCCACCACCGCCTTGGGTTTGTGAACCGGAAAAAGTGCTGCCGGAGATGATGGAAGCTGGTGTATCTGAGGAGTGTGCTGACAGTGAAATGGCCGGAGTAACGAAACATGGAACACCGGGTGGATACGCGAAGTTGTGGGGAGATCGAGCTTGTAAGCCACTGCTCCTATGCGTTCTATCACTGTGAAAGGACCATAGTATCGGAGGCTGAGCTTGTGAGAAGACCGTCGGAGGACCGACAGCTGCCGGTAGGGTTGCAACCGCAACAAAACCCTATCACCGACGCTAAAGGTTATATCTTTCCTCTTTTTATCCGTTACTGCCTTCATATGTTGTTGGGCTCTAAGCAAATTGGTTTTTACTCGTGCAAGGATATCCGCTCGTGCAGTTAATTCGGAGTCCACAGCCTCATTTGCTGATGAACCTAAGGTGTAAGCAAGCATATTTGGAGGGGATTTGCCAAAGATGATTTGGTAGGGAGACATGCCCGTAGAGCTGTGGTTGGTGGTATTGTAGTGATACTCAGCCCACGCGAGGTGCTTGACCCAAGCGGTTGGATAATCGTGAGTGAAGGCCCGAAGGTAAAGTTGTAAGCTTCTGTTGAGTCTTTCTGTAATGCCATCTGTTTGAGGGTGATATGCCGAACTAAATCGGAGTCGTGTCCCTTGCAGATGAAAAAGGTTTTGCCAGAAATTGCTTAGAAAAAGGGGATCACGATCAGAAATGATGGGAGTGCTCAAGGCTTTATAAACCCCACATTAGCTTCCTATACAACCAATGTGGGACTTGTAACATGAAACGCTTTGGCAACTTTTCAAAGGTGTATGTTTTCTATCTTTTCTGATATGATTAAAAATATATTGAGATCTTCATGGATGATTTTTCTGTTTTTGGTTCCTCTTTTGATTCTTGTTTAGAAAATATGTCATGTGTTTTACAAATATGTCAAGAGAGTAATCTTGTTTCAAATTGGGGAAAATGTCACTTCATGGTAAAAGATGACATTGTTGTAGGACACAAAGTGTCTAAGGAAGGTATAGAGGTTGATACAGCTAAAATATCTGTTATTGAAAAACTTCCCCCTCCCTCTAATGTTAATGTATTCAGAGTTTTCTTGGTCATGCAGGTTTTTATAGACGCTTTATCAAGGACTTCTCCATGATAGCAAAGCCACTATGTAAGCTGTTGGTCAAAGATGAAGAATTCAACTTCACAGAAGAATGTTTTGTTGTATTTAATATTTTGAAGGATAGATTGACCACTGCACCTATAATCCCTACACCGGATTTTACTTTACCTCTTGAATTGATGTGTGGTGCTAGTGATTATGTCACAAGAGCTGTTTTAGGATAGAGAAAAGATAAAATGTTGCATGTAATTTATTAGGCTAGTAAAGTTCTTAATGATGCACAATTGAATTATGCTACCACTGAAAAAGAATTACTAGCAGTTGTCTATGCATTTGATAATTTTAGACCATATTTGCTTGGATCTAAGGTGATTGTTTATACTGATCATGCCGCTTTGAAGTATTTGTTGAATAAGCAGGATGTTAAACCATGGATACTAAGATGGATGCTGCTCCTTCAAGAGTTTGAAGTTGAGATTAGAGACAAGAAAGATGTGGAGAACTTGGTGGCTGATCACCTCTCCAGAATCCAAGAAAAAGATCTTCAAGCTAGACTTGAATTGAAGATCAGAGAAGAATTCCCTGATGAGCAAATATTATTTATTAGTGTTGTCTCGGACCTACTAACCGAGAAAGTGCTGAATATTAACACCCCTCCATGGTTTACAGATTTCGCAAACTTCAAGGCTGCAGAGACAATCATGGGGTCACGAGTTTGATCTTCACCACCCCCATTTTTTAATGAAATTAAGACAGCACAAGGTAGAACATTGTAGCACCCAATGTCCACCTTTGTTAAAATCCTAAGTCTCTTTAGTCGTACATGGAATATGGAGATTGGGCATACATACATGAAGAAAACATGCTAGCAGACTGGTTGGCAACTAATATGAAATTAATTCATGTTGATTGTGTTACTACCCTTGATTAATTCAAGGTTAATAAGGTTTTACATTTAGTAAACACTATTAAAATAACATAAATTAGTATAAAATAAAATACACATTTTTTTTTGAAATATTTCAATTACTTCATCGCTTAACGACTAATCCGATTCGGGGTGGGTCCCAGAATTAAGGTTTTAAACTCGTGCCAAATACAGTACTTAAGAAGATCGAACACATGCTCTCACTGCTCAGTTTCCTCGCACCAACTTAACTACCATCATTTGATAAAATACACATTCTCTCATTTTAATTACAACGTATGATGAAAATATACATTTATAAAAGTGTAGCCGTACAAGTCAGACATTAATATTTTTGTATTTATTTCTTATAAAAATAGTTTCAAATTTAATTTTTATATGGATAATTATTTTCATTTACTCATTGTTATCTATTTATGTTTTAATATCGCCTATTGAAGTTATAACACAGTAAAGTAACGGATCGTAATAAAAATGTGTGATGCAGAGAGACTAAAAATATTATATGTATATATAGTGATTATATTGACAAAAAATGAATATATGAAATTAAAAAAATATCTTAATCATATATATTATATATGAGACAAAATCATTTGACACCTGTGTTAAATTAAAAAGTTTGACACCAAATTTTAACCAATGTTTTAAAACCCTGCCGGGTCACTCACCCCCTATCTGAGGGTTAGGGTCAGTAGTTAGACCCTGCATGTACGTTAACTCCTCTGACTCCCGAAACCCCCCGGTTGAACCCGTGACTCCCAGGTCAGAGGGAGTCACAGCCTTTTTTTAAAAATTTACACACAAAAGACGTTGTTTGGTGTGTGAAAAAAAATGAAACAAAAACTCGTTGCTTTCTAGATCTAGAACTAGATCAGAAATCTGGATTTTTCTTTTTCTTATCTTTTGATCTTCTCTCTCAGATCCAGTTTTCCTGATCCGGTGATCCCCTCTGTTGTGGTGGTGGTTTCTTCTATCATCTTCGGTCTTCTCTTCCCCCCTCCTTCTGTGTTGGTTATTCTCTCCCTATCGTTGATTCATCGCGCTGTTGCCTCTCCTTCATCCTTCTCTTGGGTAAGGGATCTCCTTTCACATGCTGTGTAGATACGCGAGAAGGACAATGAGGGCCTAGTTTGATGATATAATTTTTCATTAACTTCATTGGAATATGTATTTTATACTTTGATTAGCTTGTGTAATATTGACTTGTGGATATAATTGGTTGAATTATGTTAAGTATATTTTTGATAATTTGATTTTTTTTTTTTGAATTTCTCGTACAAGATATATTTTTAATTTTTTAATGTGTAAAATCGGGTCAGTGAAGTGACCCTGTGACCCTCCCGGTTGAACCTATGATCCCGTGACCCCCGACCTCGGTCGAGTCAATGGTCGAACCGAATTTTTAAACATTGATTTTAACTGTTAATTTTTGTCAATTTAATGGTTTTAATTTATTGAGAATTAATTAATTAATAAATTTATTATCAAATATGATTCAATAAATTATAACTATTAAATTCATGAAAATGAAGATTTAGTTTCAACTTTTTAATTTCACACCATTATCAAACGATCGTGCCTTATTATATATTTAGATTTACTTTTGTGTTATGCCCGTGAGACATACCTAACTGAGGAAGATATTTTGCTTGGTAGGGTGGCCCAAAGCTCACTAAATCAAATTAGCGTTAAATTAGCATCAAATTGATGCATTAAGTATATCCCACTATGCTTATTATTGTTCATTACGGAGAGCCAATCAAAGGCATTAAGCATAAGAAGCCATGGTAATGGCACCAAATAATACAAAATAGTGACGTCTATTAATCAAAGTGGTAATTTTATGGTTGAAGAAGGCATGTAGCTTGCATCACACGATTCACCCCCTTTTATTCATAACTAATAAATCAGTATCCTTATCACAGAAAATATAAAAAGAAAAATATTTCTCACACATATTCAAGGAGCATATTACTTCACATCTAAAGGTATGTCCCAAATCCATATTATAAACATGTAAATAGTAATAATAATAATAATAATGATAACCATGATTAAATGATAAAGATAATATAAAATATAAAACAATGGGTGTATAAGTACATGTACTTCTAAAAAAAGCAGCAGCAGCATAAAGCACTCTCTTTCCAAAGTAATACAACCGTGGGCTTGAGTATTAATTTGAAAAAGAACAGAAAGAGAGTTGTGTTCGATGAATCTAAAGTTGTACTCGTCATCGATGTGATTACTCTTTTAATTCTTCGTCTTTATTATTATTTTAAGTCAATATGGGATTAGGCTTCAATTTAAATAAAGCCAAAAAGTGAGATTAGGACCAAGTCGCCCGTACGTCCCAAAATGATGAGGTACCTAATGGTGAGTCGAGGAACCCGTACTTTAAATTAAAAGAAAAATTTACGGGTATTTATGTTCCACGGATAGAAATATCTAATCAAGAGATTAGCATCATAATGTTAGATCTAAGTGCGATCTTAAGTATCTATGGATTATATATCTATGAGTATAACATATCACTGTACATGAATAATAATAATTTTAGCCAAAATGGATGGTATGTATGCATAGTGACATCATAACAGTAGAGAGAGAAAAAAATGTATCCTTACCTGTAGGCTTTATGGATTTTCCTGTGAATAATGAAATTTTGGATCTTTGAAAGCCCTTGTCCAGGTTCATTATTGTCGTATTAGGATTAATATCGTATATTAATACTTTCCTTTAATTATATTAATTTCCTCTTTCTATTGTTGGACTTTATATAACATGAGCCTCTTATATGAGTCCATAACAGTTACCCTCATCCCAGTAGTCTGGGTATCCGAACTACTGGGTGCATTTTATGTTATATCTGCAACTTTAATATCCCATATTAGGTTCCAGACTATTGCTGAGATCGGTTGGGTATCAGTGTTACTGTTGTTTGTTGCAGGCTCTATTATAAAATTGTCTTCTTTCATTTGAATTTGGCTATTGCTCGTCTATCTCGGCCATGTCGACTTCTTTATCTTGTGTTGGTTCCGAGAAATAATTTATTTGTCCCCCATCCTGGTAGATTAAGAATCCAAACTATCGGGAGCAATACATTTTAATTTCTTCAATGTCTAGAATTGTCTTCAATCTGAGTTACAACAAACATTGGCTCTTGACCGTTACGGGGTCTCTGACTCCCTGGCCTTAGTGAAAATTGGGAGATTAACCCGTCATAATATTTTATTATACTTCATTTCTACCCGAGATCATGTATCTGGGTATAATTTTGTGTTCTTTATACTTCCTGCGTGATGATGACACCTTTAAAGATAGTGGTTTTTGATTGGTGGGACGTGCTTGAGACCGTTGTATACCAACTTTGCGCTTCGCGCACATTAAATGTGTCAGTCCTATCAATTTTAGTTTCAAATCAATATATGCAAAATGAATTTATTTTTTTGCCCCGGTCTTTTGCACTTCACACGATTTGGCCATTACGTTTCGTTGTTTCTTTCCCTCCTCTTCATTTTGCATTTCTCTAGCAGTTTCAGTTTTTCTCTCTTCCAGCATCTCTGAAATCCGCAGGTCTTATTGATCCATCTTCTTCGTTCAGACATTCTCTAGTCCCCATATTTTCTCTATCCAAGTACCTCTACTGATCCTTTGAACTTGGATCCTCTTTCATTTTCGTCTTGCTTTGAGTATTTCAAGTATTATATTTTGTGTTCCTGAATCTACGCTTTTAGCAATATCGCTTAGGGCTTTAATCTTGAATCTTATGATTCTCCTTACCCACTGCTTGTTTTGTAGCTTGTTATGTAATGTTTGGAGTTATTAAGTTTCTTAAA